>CP045893.1:4893824-4931680 GCA_013387185.1 Caligus rogercresseyi
AGTGGTTTAAGATATTATCTTTTAGTTGATGTTCACGCTTCAACAGCCGGAAGTAAAGTGACTCCATATTTCATATAGCCAAGTGTTTTTAAAAAAATATCCCGCCCTTTTTTCCACCAATCACCTTCTAGAAAAAGGTGTTGAATGACGTCATCACGCAAATTTACAAAAATAAACCTACGATAAGGATGCTTAATCATGACCTTGTAATTCTGATTAATGACTTCATTGCCTCATCGCACATTTTTGGAATACTCCCCCTCAACCTACATTTATACTTCTGACCCATCATTCCGTGAAAAAGTATTCCTTTTTATGGGTATAATAATGGGCGCATATTGACAATTTTTTTAAAGAATAAATGACTTTATTTACGTATCTTTTACAAATTATTGTACTTTTTATTTCAGTCGTGGAATTTTTCACCATTTATGACATTATCTGTTCCCTTCTCTCCCATGGCGCACACTTTGATGCCGTCAACAAGGAAGGGCGAACCCCTCTGGAGAAAGCCGCCCCCACGGCCAAGACCATCCTCAGACAAAATACCAACTCCGACTCAAGTGCCTTGCAGCTCAGTCCATACAGAAATATAAAATACCATTCACCGGATCCCTTCCACAGGATTTGGAAAGGTTTATGAGGATTCACATACCTTGAGAGGGGAGTCAGTGATTATTGACCACGGGAATAGCTATTGCATTTGCACGGAAGATCGGATTTAAGTAGTTATTTCCGTCGTGTCCGAAGCATCCTTGGAGACTGACATGCATGCTTAGGGGAAATATTTTTATGTGCCTTTTTATTGTTATTATGTCGTCTAGTATTTTTGTCCACGATAGTAGTAGTTGTTTAATGGAAAATAAAGTGATACTTTTATATTGAAAAATGGGGTCGTTTTAATCGGTTCCAGTAATTTTATCGCGCGTAAATTCCTCGTGACCTTTTTATAGCCGTTTTTTTGTCGTGGGTTGTTCCATTGTAGTCGGTCAATTTCCTCGTTCTTTTTCTTGTGGGTATTTTTGTCACGAAGGTTCTTTATACTGAAGCATTTACCCTCGTTCTTCTTTTTTCTCCTGAGTATTTTTGTCGCGAAGCTCTTTTGTAGTGAAGCATTTTCCGCGCTATTTATTTTTTACATCGTAGACCTAATCTCGTGGGCGTAGTCGGGGGTACCATGGGGTTTAAATCATAGAGATACAAAGATATAGAGAGCTTATTCCCTTCATCTGTATTTTTGTGTCCAATATAAACAAAGTAATTTGTACTACGTCATCATAAGCTGATCATAGAGATAGAATCTATCTCTATGATCAGCTTTTGATGACGTAGTACAAATTACTTTGTTTATATTGGATACAAAAATACAGCTCAACGATGTTTCTCTGCTATTGAAGCGAATAAGCACGGGCTTAGTCAGCCTAAGACTTTTGAAGACCCTAATCTAACGGAATGCGCTTACTTTAACCGGGTGTCCCATGGGTTTGAAATCCACCGCCGACCCTTCTTAAGATATGACCTTCTGCATAATTCCAACTGCTTTTTTATAATTTTCTCTCCTTTGCTTTCAATCAATAACATTTAAAAAAGTACTTTATTTTTCTAATCTTTAGCTATGTGACTCAAATATTGAGTTCGGAAGTGACGGATGAAAGGATTTTAAAGCTAATTTTTTTAAATAACAATTATAACGTCTATATCCAAAAATCACATCTGAAAAATGATATATCCTTAAGAGATCAGAGTTTAAATACCAACTTTATACAATCGACTCTGATAGCAAAAAACGTTGCTCGTCTACCGAATCATAAATGCCCAGGATTCTCAGGGTCACAGACACTAAATAAAACGCTGTAGTTTTTGATTTCAAATGCTATAGACCATATTTATATTGATATTTTCAAACATCCAGATCGTCGTCAATGGTGGATCCTGAACTTACATGCAAATAACAAAAACATAATAATAAACAACTACTTTGAACGCTATATAAAAATGAAAATTGAAATGAAGGTTCAATCGATGTAATAAAAATAAAATTGAAGAAGACCCTTACAAGCCTGATAATTTATGAGGTTTCTAAGCATTCTGTTCAAACTATAATAAATGGCTTATCTTTCGATATTAGTAGTACTTTAGTAACTCTTCTATTGTATTTATATCTAAATGATCCTATTCTGAATTTCAGCTTACGAAAAGTGCTTCTTAAATAAAAAATTAAGGACTTTTATAATTGATATAGCAAAAGAAAATCATTTTTATTAAAAATTGGTGCTATCTTTATGTTTTTGTTTCAGAAGACAACAAAAGTATTTTTCAGCAATAAAGGACCAAATGTCCTTATTCTAAAAAGTCTGTTGAAATATGGGTCGCCGGAAGTCTGTTCCTTTAACCGTGAGAGGCTCAATGGATGACGCTGATGACACTCTTCCCAAGCCTAAAAGACCCAAGCCTTTCTCCAAGAAGGCCTTAAAGAACCAAAAGACTATCTCAAACATGCTGATGAGGGAAACGCCGGCAAAGAGCCCCAGAGTTCCTCCAATAGCAGATATTTGATCAAATATGGTGACCTTCATTTCTAGATTGAAATTGGATATGATGGGCGTGTCGAAAAAAAGTTCATGATCATGATGTCCCGAGTATAGCGGTCCCGGGCAATGTCCAGATCGTTCATGTCGTAAAGGATCTTTGTTAAATTGTGAGTTAGAGGCTCGTGGAAGACACCGTTTGGATCCAGGAGATAATTGCTTAAGTATCCAGATCCACCGTCTTTGGGATTGAACCTATGAGGGGAAAAATAATTATTTCTATATCTGGCCTAAAGAAGAACAAAAAAACTGTACATTCCTTAAGTAAAGAAGTAGACATTTTTGTCGATTATCAGCTTTACTGGTGGTAGATTTCTGCTGCCAGTCATTTTTTATATTGATAAAACTAGCAAATACTATTATTGACTGCATGCTGGCGATTGATGGCTGTAGATCGAAAAGCGAGCCATAAATGTTTAGAGAGTGAATTTACATATGTATACTATAATCCTTATTGTGACATATAACTTTATTATGATAATTCTAATCACCATTTCAAACTAAGCGAGGCTGCCGCTTTATAAGACAAAAATAATTATAGATTTGTGATATTTAACAACCGATTTTTCGTCCAACACTCTAAGCTTATGCTCTACAGAGCGTTTTATAATGTTGACCGCTCGACAGTAAAAAAAAGCATGTACATTAGATTATATTACTCCTGGCTTATATAAAAACAGATATACTAAATGAATTTGTGAGGTTGATGTTACTGTATTAAAAACCAAGAAATATTTCCAGTCAAAGAAATTCGATTTCAAGCCAATTTTTACCTGACCTGGGATATTGAAAGTTATAAAAATAACCCATGCCTAGAACACAGGGACTGTTCAACATTAAATGTTAGGGAAATTAGGTGCAAACAGGGGTGAAAGTTAGCCGGAGCGTCGTATCGTTAAAATATTATAGAAAGATTCGGCGGAGGGGATTCATCAGACGGGCCTTGAAATTGCAACAAAAAAAAATACAACTTCGTGCAAGACTTAATTTCAAACAAAATGTTATAATATTATATAAAATAAGGAATTATATTGATGTCATTAGAGGCTTAAACCACTCCTCCCCCCTGCCCCCCCCCCCCCTGTTTACAAAGTCAAAGGATCATCCCCGTTACTCACCATTCCCGATTGTAGCCTTCCTGTCTCATGGAGTAAAAGAAATGAACCATTTCACAGTCATTTTGCAGTCACACTCTGTCCGATCGATTAAGTCGTCCTGATAATTGGCAGCCTTGTTCTTGAAGCAGCTCATGCCTATATCATTGCAGATGGGAAATTTGGTTTGATTGATGAACCAAGGGCTGCAACTGCATTGATTGGATATCTATGCAAAAATATAACTATATATGAAATATTGGAGTAAATAATGTTATTGTATTGTTGGAAACGTTTAGTACTACAAATAATTGCTCGAGAGTCTTTTGGGGCAATGAAATATCTTTAATTTTGTTGGAAATATTAATATTTCCAACAAATTGTTCTTATTTTTGTTCTTGGAGCTCACGCGCCCACAACTTTTCTTTTTATTCAACAGAAAATGTTTTGTTAAAGTTTACTCAGCAAAAGTTTGACACTTATTTATTTGTTTCCTTTCTTATTATTTTCGTTCAATCTGTAAACAACTTTGGTTACCATATCGACATGTTTTTTAATCATATCATTCTTTGAGCTTAACACATAATTAATTGGTGCTACCAGATTCTATGACTATTTTTGGCAGTGAAAAAGAGAGAGGGGTAAAGAGAGAGATAGAAGGAGAGAGAGAGAGAGAGAGTTTCTCTTACTTTTTCCTTCTCCCTCTCTTTCCTCCCCTTTCTCTCTTTCTCCCTCTCTCTTTCCTTCTATCCCTCTTTATACCACTCTCTCTTTTCACGGCCAAAAACAGTCATAGAATCTGTATGCACCAAGGCTAAGCTCCAGATTTCCATTCCTAACTGGGAGTGATTTTTGTACTGAATCCTAGCACTGATTGTTTTTATGAAGTCCATCCAAAGCTATCATCTATAGTAGCCACTCAAGGGGACCCCCCCCCAAAAAAAAAAAAAAAATAATAATAATAAGTGGCCGCTCTATATTGGGATATAATATTATTTTTTTTTCTTTCATCGGCACAGATTTGACTGCATCCATATCCACAAAACTTAATTACTCCCTTTACCTTTTTCAATTTGCATTCCTGAAGACAATTGTCTTGTAGATAGTGGCTGTAGTAGGTCAGTTCTTTATTCTGAGGCAAGTAGCAGACTTGAGCATCCTTGTTCCAATCAATGACGTCCTGGGAGGCTGTTATGTAATGGATCCCGTGTAAGTAAAATGAATGCTCTCCAGGGTAGTCGGGCTCCACTATAAATGATACCTGTTAACAGTATAAAAGAAGGATAAGTCAGTATTCGAGCTTATGACCAGGCTAAAAAAACATAGGACGGGCCCTTTTATCATGAACGCATCTATGTGCCGTGATTTCAGAGCAGGGACATGCCTGTACTTTTCACCTCAAGGCTACTGTCTGTCGGTTCTAACTTTTGTTTCTATACCTTGAATAATATAAAAATATATAGCTTTAAAATATTTGTAGCAGTGTCATTATTCAGAAAAGTTATTTTAAAAAGAGTTCAATGTTCACTTTAGTCTTTTGACAATTTGTTTGATGAAATATATTACTTGGATTAGTCGGTTCGTTGGACGAATAATAGGGCGCTATCACGAAACAATTTTCTAGTTAACAACATGTTTACTGTTTGTCTTATGTTTTCTTTAGACAAGTATAGATTTTTCAATCTATATCTGATTTTTTTTTAAATTGCTTGGTCGTTATTAAAAAACTATAACTATTCTTAGGCGCATCATCCTACAGAAAATTATTTAGAAAGAGATACCAATGTTTGCAGTGCAAATGTCTCAAATTTCCATTACCTTGGCTGCAATTGCTCCTGGAACTGTGACGATGACTTTGAATCCCTCATAATCACTCACAGCCTTTCGAGCCCGATTTTTCATCATTTGGGAGTCCACAACGAGAGTAAGGCCTTTTTGTGACCCACTCCTTGAATGTTGACAAGGGGTTCATCAAACTCATTGGACTCGGGCTCCATCTTGAAGTCAACGTTGTTGTAAGTGTAGCAGAGGCCGTCTTCATTCATGATGGGCTGCATGCTCTGGCAAAACCGTTCGGGATATCCGCCCAGCTTCTCTCCTTTTTCATCCGAGCTGGCGAATAGACAAAAGGTATTCCGGGCTTAGGATTGACTTCCCCTGAATTCTGAAGTACTTCAATGGGAGACTGGGAGTACTTCATCATGTTGTAGAGATCCCGTGAATATTCTAGGCCCTGTCAAAATAATAATTAGCCTTGTGAACGAAATGAAAAAGTGAACGGCATTACATGGAACATGCGTGTATTCACTTTTATATAACTTAGGAGCAATCATCAAATATCAGAGCCTTCGATGACCCGCGATTCGATTAATTAAATTGCTATAAAAACACATTGGTGTAATTCCCTCTCGACTTGAACAACTGCGATTTTGATAATTTTTGAGTCACTTATTAATTAGTAGTTAAATGTTCAACATTCCTCAAGTTGGAGGCCAGTTTAACGATGACTATAGTTATATATATTTTTTAATCAATGGAACCTATAAATTGGGCTATCTTTCATAAAAAATTAAGGTTATGTTGACTGATAAGGGTGCTATTTTCAAATACGCACCGAACCGCCAATTTTTAGTTATTTTATTGTATTATGGTTATATTCAAAAGAAAGCTAGGTTTGGGTTGAGTATTTTGATGTAAAGAAAATAAAAATCCAAACAAGGGAGTTATCTTCATATAAAGTAAAGATCGGCACTTTGCAGCATTTTGAGTGCCCGTAAAATGGCTCCTGTGAGTTCCAGCTACCTGATATTTGCACAAGGAGTTACCTTATAAAGTTACTAAGCGATCCAAAACATATCAACGTCGGAGATGATCATGCCACGTATTCAATTGACATGGAAATACCAATTGATAAATATTTTAGAATGTAGAATTATTCATGCTCTGTATATATATATATATATATATATATATATATATATATATATATATATATATATATATATATATATATATATATATATAGGTTGCGTTGAACTTATGTCAATTCCTGCCTCTAATTAAGTAATTCTAAAGATAAAATATTTTGCATTAAAATAATGTCCTATGAATTTTCTACGATCTATGTTTTTATATTAGTGTTTTTTCAAAATAAATATTAAGAAAAATATGAGTTTATTTAGTAATTCTTATCAATTTATAACATAAGAGTATATCTGTGACGTCAAAATCACCATTCTGTCCTAGCAGGCTGAACTCCTTCTGTCTGATATACCTTATCTCTATGTATCTTGATCCAGGGGAGTCACTAGAAGCACGTCTGCACACAACAAAATATAATAACAAAAACCTTCTAATGTTTCTCATAGTTAAAACGTTTCTTTATGGCTGATCATAAGATATTTATAATGATTTGTCCATGTAAGTCTTGTCGGAGCGGACGTTTAAGATATCAGGTGCGTATAGCTTTGCGTTCAGTTAATGATTTATGATTATTTGTTATAAATATAAATATAATGATAATGATTTTTTATGAGTAAAAAAAATATAACCAAAAGCTTTTTTATACATGGAATCATTTGATTTCCAATCCCCCCAATATCTATTTGCTCACCATAGTTTTCTTTTCAATGACGCAATATTGTTGTTTACATTTTTAATATCTTTATTTAATGTTCTTGGAATACCTACTTATATATATATATATATATATATATATATATATATAACGATGAGTTGTAAGAAACTTTTCAAACTAAATTCAATATTAAGAAATAAATGACAGAACAGTTTAACACTTCTTCATAATTTTATAATAATTTTGTGATACTTTTTATTTAGATGTAAAAAGTATTAGTTTTGGTAGTATTTAATTTAATTATATGGTCTTCATTCCCCTTGTAAAAAAGTATGAAAAAGATTTGAATGAAATGTGTCCCTGCAATGGTCTAAAATGATCTCTTTTGTCTCCAGAACGATCTGAGAGAGCTTCTCACAAGAACTAAAAAAATGTAATCATGTCTCAAGATTTTTAATCCAAATGTAAATATCTTTTTGACACAAATATAAATGCTCTTTTGAAACAGTCAAGTTTAAATAATGGTTTTGATACAATAAATTTAGAATGAACCAAAGATAAAGATTTTTTTAGATCATCCAGCTAAAGGCTTAAAAAATAATATTTTCTTATAAGCCTTTGTTTTCATTTATTTTAAAGATGATATTAACAAATATTGAGGAAGCACGTAGGCTCAGTAAAAGCATTTGGTGAAATTGTGAACCACTATCCCAAAAAAATCCCTCGGATAAGAATGCTGAATAAAATATCCTGAGTTCTGGAACATTTGGAGGGACAGCAACTATATAGATGAAATGGTCACAGATCCGTCTGCCATCCCTCAAATAACCCCATTCCAGGGATTCTTGATTAAGTTAAGATTTGTTGGCGTGAAGCTTCATTGCCATAGTTTTTTTAATTTCGGGCACATGATGTATAATTGCACACAAAAAGAATAAAGACCTTTGAATACGAGAAGGCCCTTAGAAAGGCATGGGCGAGAGATTGCAGCAGGAAAGAGTGAAATCGAGCAACGAATATTTCTGAGTCATCGGGCCACTCAAGACAGAAGAAACCGTCGTAGTTGGTACGTCTGTTACCTCCCATTCGTTATCTGAAGTTACTCCTGTCGATGATACCTTAGAGGAGCCTTCAAATGAGAGAGATTTAGAAAAAGATGAAGTCAATACCACGAATTCAACTGTATCTACACCAACAATGTTGAAGATGAAAGGGTTATGGAAGTAGAAGCTGAGAAAAAAAGGGACATACCTGCCTCTCAAAACTACGTTATTGTTACGAATAACAATATTCCGACTTCAGTGACACCTCTTACGGATGAACAGTCCCCAGAAAGGAGGAAATTTGATTCAAGAGGTCGCGAGCAACCAAAAAAACCCAGCACGTACATTTGAATTCCGAAGCCATTCTGAACGATAGGACTCGATCCCAATCATCTAAAACCGGGGCCGGCAAATAGCAGCCCCCGGGCCAATTATGGCCCGCCTCTATTTTATCTGGGCCCGCGAGATGACATTAATTTGATGTAAAAAAAATTCTTTTTTTATATATTATATATATATATATTTTATATAGATAATAATAAATATAAAAATAGCTATGGCCCGCGATGCCATTGTCAAAAAAAAAATTGACCCACGTCCAAACGTAATTGCCGACACCTGATCTAAAAGAAACAGGAAGTGAGGGACAAATCGCCGACAAAGATAATAACCCCCAAGAAATTCATAAGAATTAGAGTCAGTCATTAGCAATGAAAACCGATCCAAAGACAAGATTTGTTTGAGAGACCATTGTTTGATGCAAATTATCTCAATAAAATATCTATGACTCATATCAACCTAATTTTTTAAAAAAAAAAATCACCAATTTTCTTCGGACCATATCCAATGAATAAAATCGAATATGGGTCCTCCAATGCTCATTTCTCTCAACACAAGAGGAGGTTTGGACCAGAAACGACGCGTCGCTTTTTTAAAATCTGTTTTATCACTTAATCCTGATATAGTTTGCCTCCAGGACATAAACAGAGGTTTTCTTTCGTCTTGGTCCCATTGAAATGTTTGATTTTTAAGCCCGGTCGCTATCATGTGTTTTTCACAGAAAAAATTCAAGAAGGGGAGTGCTCACCTTCATAACGAAAAAGATAAAAACGGTTGAATGTGGTTGAAGATTATTATTTGAAGAGTGGATCTTTATCTTTGCGAATTGACCACGTCTTGGTCTCACCATCAGTGTTCAGACAAATTAAATGGACATATTATAAGCCTGATCCATTCTCAGATTACTTCCTTTTAGAGGTTGAGATGGATTTCAACGTAAATGTAAAACGTCCTTCAAGGTTCCTAGTGGATTCTAAAAGAACCCAATTTAAGAAAAAATTAAGAACAAACTTGGAAGGAAGCTTCAGTCCATCTATGTCTTTGCATCAAACAGTCTCTGTCTTCAATAGAGTGATACGTTTCTCTACCTTGAACTTCTTATAAAACCAGAAACAGGAGAGGGAAAGACATAAGAAGATTGACAGAATACTCAGTGTCAGTTCATCCTTCTCCAGACTTTCACAGCGGAAGTGTTTAATTCATATAGAATTGCGGAAGTGGCAGAGTCGGAGATGGCAAAAAGTGGAAGTAGAATGTGACCCTTTATCAAGGTTGAAACATCCTTGATTCAGGGAAAATATTCTGCAAAATCCCTATCACAATATTTTCACAATGATTCTGTATTCACGTCCGCCTAATGACATTTTTAACTGCTTTTACTCTCAATTCCAGAAAGTTGTTCATTTCACCAGTGGCTTAACGACACCTCAATGGGCCCGTAAGCAACATTATCTGAATGGGCCCCATATGAGTACAACACTGTAAAGGTCCGATAGGGCGGCAGTTCCATAATTGGCGCAAACAAATACAATTAGCAATTCTCAGTATTATTGAAATACCAAACATGGACAAAAACATTGATATAGCCCTAACAGTGTAATTTCTTATCCTTTCCGGCCAAAACAAAATGAAAATAGTGCTAGAAAAAAGGCTTCATTCAATTGGAAACACCAAACCTCCATCTATTTTTTGCTTCAATGGGTTTCAAATGATGCTGTTGAACGAGTTGTAAATAATTGTTGCTTTTGGCCGTTCTTTTCTTCATGTACACCAACTGATTATATTATTTTGCTATTATTTTTTATGAAGTATGTAGTATTAAATGCAAACAAGAAAGGAAGAACGAAACAGTTTCTACCCATGATCTTCTTGTCACTGATTTGTTTTCATTTGAGAAAGAAGAAAAAAAGTTATATGAACTAAATAAAAATCTGGACGGAAAAAGAAGATTTGTTTAATTTATTCTATATAAATCTAACACGTGCAGTTTGGGATCCACAGAGACGTTTCAGAGATTTTTCATTTCTCTTCTATTTCGTCCCATATAGATGTAAGTACTCGCTAACTAATTCTCATTCTCGATTAATTCAATGTCCGAGGCCCAGGACGCAGAAAGAATGAGTGAAGGCAAAGAACATGAGATCTGCTAGGAGGGAGGTATCTATGCGCAACTTTGTAGATTTTCTAAGACACATGGGTCTCGAGCTGAACAAGAGATTATCTTGAGGCTCCTCAAGTCCAGCTCAAGCATTGTTTCGAAGAAGCGAGGGAGGAAGATTCCAGCAGGTCTCAGCACAACCCAAAAGTGACCAGAAGAGGGACCCCAGGCTCTTGGCTGCCCTCAAGAAATCTGTCATCAATTTAGGATTGCTCCTTGTGGTCTCATGTAGCGTGTTGTAGCAATAGAGTCCAAGTCATTCCTCCTCAGGCAGGGACAGAGTCAAGTCCTTCCTCCTGGAAGGGCACTGGCCTCCGCAAATGATTGAATGTTCCATGTAAAGGCATTCCTGGAGACTGGAGGAGGGAATGATACCTTAAGTGTAATGGGCCGATTTGGTTGAGCAAATATGTCTGCAGAACCTTTCCTTATTTAATGTAGTGACCCTTAAATAATATTAAATTGACCTGCATGGAATTGCACTTAATGTAGTTTTGATTATTGGCTGGTTTATTTTTTTATCTTGTTTGAATGGAAAATAATCTTTTAATTGATGATTCTCCATTTAAAGAACTTTAAAACAAAAGACTATGTAATTTTATATCATCATACTGTTTCATAGCTTCAAATTAATTTGTTATCAAAAAAATCTATATCACTAACGTTTTTATTACTTTCAGATATTCGAGATGCCCAAAGTTATAGATCCGATCCGTCTCATCCACGAGCTCGGCGGGAACAGAGTGTGGGTTTACGACTCACAAAAAGAATCTCTATGCTGTAGGCTGTGTTCAAAATCCTTCAATATTAAAATTAGGAGCAACCTCTTCCATCATGTCCGATCCAATAAACACCAGAAACATCTTGATCTCTTCAACAAAACACAGACTATTGAGTTGGAGGAACAGACTTCATCGGTTACACGCCCTACTTTTACCATGGATCTGACAAGAATGATGATCGCCTGCAACATCCCTTTGGCCAAGGTGGAACAACCTGAGTTCATCAACTTCTTCGAGAAGCATTGCGGCAAGAGACTTCCAAGCCGGACAACGCTAACAAAGTGTATGGAGGAGGAATGTGAAACAATTTGCTCCAAGATTGAAGAGAAGGATATTTTTTGTACAGGCTGACGAGACGACTGATTCGCAAGGACGGGCCATGACCGCAATCATGGCTGGAACTTTGAATGGAGTCACCCTGGAACGTCCGTTCTTGATTGGTCTGAGCGATGTTACTACCATCAATAATCAGAGTCTCCAGTTAGCGGTTATCAGGGCTTTACGCAAAGTCCTTGGAAGTGAATTGGCTAATAAGAAGCTACGTCTTTTTCTCACTGATGGAGCCAGTTATTGTCTCAAGGCTGGTCGTGGACTGAGGCAGCAGTTTCCTAATTAATACACGTTACCTGTATAGCTCACGCTCTCAATCGTGTTGCTGACCTCGCTAGGACGCAATTTCCGAAAGTAAACCATCTCATCTCGGAAGTCAAGAAATTTTTGTGAAGTCATCAATTAGAAAGCGCCACTTCGCAGCTTCCTTCAAAATTCCGCTGCCGCCCGAACCGGTGATTAGTCGTTAGGGAACTTGGTTGGAAGCTGCCTTCTATTATGAAAGAAATTTTCTTAATGTCAAGAAATTCGTGGAGGAATTGAAGAACGACAGTGCTGCAATAATTGAAGCCAAAGAAATCTTTGAAGATGAAGAGATCCTTACTCAGCTTGAAGTCATCAAAGACAACTTCCCAATACTTGTGAAGGCAATTAAGGCTTTGCAAGAGAGGCTTCCTCTGGTCGAGAGCTTCAAATTAATAGAAGAGGTCCAGACCACTCTCACACTGCAGCCTTTTGCCAACAAGTTGAAAGAGTTGCTGGATAAGAATCCTGGATATAGGACAATGATGGAAACAGCAAGTTCCTTGCATAGTGCTAAAGGAAATGAAGAATATGATGCCAATACCTTCTTGATGGCCAATGCTCCGATGGTGACATGCGACGTGGAAAGACTTTTCTCTGTCCTAAAGGATGTTAACTCTCCAAAGAGAGGAAGATTAACGGAGGCTCATCTTGAAGATATTTTATTCATTCGTTGGAATGGCAAACTCATTTGATAATATCGTTCCATGACCATCAAAGGGTTTTTCGGATCAGACGTTTGAATAAATGATGATAGAAAAATTGTTCCCTCCCTCATTTTGCGACCTTATGTTCTGATATGTAACAAAACGTTTTAGTTTTATTGATTTTAGAAAACGCAAAGTTAATTTTTCAAGTGACTACTACTATGACTCTCGAAAAAGAAAATTTATTTATATATATATATATTATTCATTTAAATATATGCACAAATATATATATATATATATATATATACTTAATAGCCATTAAATGTAATCGACAATTTAAAAAGTAACATTCAAATAGTTTTGAGCTATAATTTCATTTAAGGATTTCTATGATTAACTCTTAAAGGATTAAAATGGAAACAACTCTGCGTTCAGAAATAGTAAGCGGCATATAAAAAATGTTAATAAATGTTCACATCCCAAACTATCACTTCTAACCAATTTACACAAATAGTTTTACCTTTTCATTTTTAAGAAATTATTTATTCATGGCAATACAAGGCATATTTTTCGGTAATTTATTTAAAAAATGCCAATAAATTTCTAAAATAATCCAGAATTAAACCATTTTATTTATAGTATGTACTGTTATTTGAAAGTAGTTGGCGCGTAGAACTTAGTAGTCACTTACTGTCATAAAAAATGACAACACAATGTTTTTATAATAAATGTCTTCCTAAAAAATCTTTGATCGCAAAATTGAGGGGGTCAACAAAGAATCAATTTATCTATTCTTATATTCCTTTTATATTTTTTGTCTTATCTTTATATAATTGATATAAAAGTATTCTCATTAATCAGTAAATCAAAATGTGTTATTTTGTATAGTATATGTAAATAATGAAACAAACATACTATGCGAGTACTTACTGGATTCTTTCTCGTAGTAGGTGTTTAAACTCAAAAAAGGAAAGCCAAATTCATTCCTTCAACTTCTTAATGTCTCATCTAATATCCAATACCTCGATTCATCTACGGATCCGTATATTCTAAATGAACATCCCTTAATATATCCTTGGTTTGATGTAATTTTTGTTAGTCAAGAAGGAGAACTGATAATTTCTCTAGGCAACATTTAATTGAATTATCTGATTATTATTTTCATTGATTTGCGAAAAAAAATATTACTCAAGTAATAAACTAATATAATTGAAAACAATACATCTAAAAGGCATGTACGGTTATAAATTCAACCAATATTCATGTTTGTCAAATTTTTCTTTGAAAGGAATACTTATTTAGTTTTATTTATAATCGTTTACATAAAATATAAGATATTAAAAAAATATATATTTATGAAGAAAATTTTATTTAAGTATTTTATTAATAAACAGTAATTTAAATGACCCTTTACACTGTATTAAAATTTGTAGCTGCACTTCTTCATCCCATGAGGATCCAAAACAGACAGGCTCATAATGAAAATGTTTGTAAAGGTAGGTTGTGTCGATTAGAAAGGGACCGGAATGCGTGTCAATAAGGAGTATTGAGTTTCTTGAAATATACAACCTTCACTTGATTTTACTATTTATTTGCAAAAAAATATATTAAATCATAACACAATAAAACCAATGGATACAACTCTGAGAACAATTCAAATATATGGGTATAAACTGAATATGTTGCATCAGTCTACGTATAAGCCATTCATGTCAGAAGATATATATATATATATATATGATATTAAATGGTAAACAATTTAAATTATATGGTGCTATAAATAACTCTTCATATTGTAATAAACATCGTGATTCATTACTTCTTCAGGGTTCCATTATACTTTTGCCTCTCTTTTTTTCCTCGGGAGTAGCTTTGTCCTCCTAGTAATTTATATTGAATTTGGAGAAATCCCATCAGGTTCCGAAACAGACAGTCTCATCATGAAGGCGTATGTAAAGGAGTCGAGAGGTTAAGACCCCAGAAGTTGGGGAAGACTGCCCTATTGTCTAGTTTCTTCATACAACTCGAGGTCGATAATGAATTTAATTATACAACCATCAACAACGAATTCGATGAAAATTATGTCGCCCTCATCACCAACGAGGCTGAAAGAACAGCTGCAGTCGTCGGCTTCGGTTCCTCTCAATAGAAAGCGAAAAGACCCACACTCCTCTATAGTTGCACTTCCACCCCACATCTGGGCATTTTTATCCTCCTTGGTTCCATTCAAATGTAGAACACTGTGGTCACGTGTCTTGGGGATGCTTTGGGTCTTGAACTTCTTGGGGCGACTCCACGCCTTGGATCTTCTTTACTTCGATAAGAGAGCTGAATCCTTCCCTACCATCTCGACTCCATTGTTCGCTCGAGCTTGATGACTTCCCTAGGGTTGAGTTTCCCTATTAGAAGACTGTCGAGCGGCATTGTAATGAAGCCAACAATAATCGAGTGATGTATCGTATTGCCACACTAGTAGTGTCCAACCCTCATCCGATGGGTAAGGAAATCGTCGATAGGCTCAGCCTTAAAGATTTCCTCGAACTCTTCCATGACTAGAGGCTCCTCGGCCTCTACGAACTTATATGTGCTGGAACTCCACAGTAAAACAGAAAGTTCCGGATCAAGCCCAGGCTTTTGGGAGGGCCCTACAGATGTTATGGGGGGCACAATTTGGCACATTCATAAAAAAATCGGGCCCACGTCACTCAGTGGGTGGGCGGCCTGGCCCCTCAGGCCCGCCCATCCCGCCGGGCCTGTTCCGGATCCATCCAGTCAGGTTTGCCTTCTTCTTTCCCGTAATTGATCCGGATTCTCCCGAGCTCGAGTTCAGGGCATAGCTCTTGAAGCTCCAGAAACTTCAAGGTGGAACACGAATTCTTCTTTAGAGGATCCTAAATATAAACGGAGTAGGATTCATAGGATCCCAGAAAAGTAAACATTCTTCCTAGGATTTGACTTCACATTTATATTTTGTTGCTATGAACTAACACTATTTATTATTATCATAACAATAAGAAGCATAAGGATTATTATTCTAAAATAACATTGCAAAGATTGTTAGTGTTTAGGTTTAGTGAGTAAATATATAAAATAAAGCATTTCCTTAGTTTCTTCAATATTGCTGACTTTGTTGCATGTATTAAAAAAATGTAGCATGTGGCTAGGTTTATTCAATTTTTTCTTCAACTCTGATGATAATACATCACACACGGGAAAATAGCGACTGCGCACCTTGAATGCAACCATTGGTGACAGCGCACCACCACATCCACTAAAACATTGATGGCGTACCATGCATGTCATGAAAACATAGGCTATTTGGTGATTTGGTGGCAGAAATCATAAAACCAGAAAAAAATCAAACGAGCCAAAGCTCAAAGCGTATATTGTAAACGTTATCACTTTTCACAGTAGACTACTGACTGAAGCCTCTTCCACACCAACCCGATGTTTGGCTATTGTCGTGCTTTGTGCACACAGTGAGCGCGCACATAGACGCGCGACAGACCATTCCAGGACCCGCTTGCTACTACTGTGTTGTGTTGCCATTTTTTTATCCATAACTATTTTAAGATATATAAAGTTTTTACTCACATCATAGATGCAGCTTCCGGACCTTACTCTGCGCAAACTCTTCGATCAGGTCCTGTACACCCAGCTGCCGGGCACGAGCATTCTCAATCCACAGGATGGCGAGTCCAGAGAGACACTCTGTGCCATTGAGCTCCTCAGGTAGCTTTTAATTAGCTTTAGTTTGAAAAGGAGCCCTCTGCGGAAGCCACTGTCACTGATATTGTAAGAAAGAGCATGAGAATGTGCAAACCTCTCCAAAACTTGCTGTGATGCAGCTGTTCTCAATGAGCAGCATCTTTGCGAGCTCTCGCACTGTCTTGACTTGTGAGATGCGCTGTTTCAAGCAAGCACGGAATGACAGCAACCGAATGGGGAAATCTTCAGTAATGTCATCTCTGTAGATGTCGACCAGTTTGCTTGCTTGCCGAAACAGTTCGTCGTCTGTGGCGGTGCAGAGTGTCATGGGCTGGATAGCTTTAAAACGTTCCGCTCTTGATCGTAGACCAGTGAATCGTTGGGTCAGCTGAGAGATGACGATGTCCAGACAGGTGTTGAAGACGTGCACTCGAAAGTAAGAGTCTGCATCTGCTAGGCGTTCGTCTTGACTCAGTTTGTCAAAATGCGCTTTCACCTTTCTCGTCCGAGTGTTCTCAAAGGCCTTACTAACTCCCCACTTCTCTGAGAGGCCCTATGCTGCATGTTTGGACTCTTCGAAGTGTTCGCGGTAAGCAGACAGGTCTGCGATGGCGCAGTCCAGTAGCTGGACTGCTATAGACAGGTCAGTTTCGTGAGACTGCAAAAGTTTAGACACCACATTTGTTCGCTCCAGGATTTTGCTTTGGAGGACAACCAGACATACAAAGGAGAACTTCTCCATTGCGCGTTTCAGTGATGCTGTTTCGTCCCGCTCCTCTTTCTTATGGCTCGTCAGCCCGATTTTTGACAGTGCCTTCATCACGTCCCCATATCTGTGTCGTAGAGCACTGACTGCATCGTAGCGGGATGCCCATCTGGTCGGGCATGACTTCTTAAGCGTGATGTTGGAGCCATTTTCTGTTGTCTCACTCAGATCTGCATTTATGAGCATTGCCCATCTCTTTATACTGTGTCCAAAAAACACATAAATGCACTTCACAACATCAAAAAAAAGTCACCTATTGTATCCTCACCGCATCATTGAGGATAAGATTCAAGTTGTGTGAGGCACAATGCACATACACGGCAGTCGACTCTTTCTCAGCTATTCTTGCCTGAACACCACTGTATATGCCGTTCATATTAGCGGCACTATCATACCCCTGCCCTCTGCACTTGGAAAGGTCCAGCCCGCTCTCCTCCACAGACATGTTATCTCCTTGGTTAGTTCACTAGCGGATGAGTCGATAACTTCACGAAAGCCAATAAAAGATTCTTTGACTGCAACATCAGCGGCAACCCTTGGCTATCTCGCTCAATAACGACATATCTAAAAATTTGGCTAATCTGGTCCACTTTCACCACATCTTGTGTTGTGTCCATGATCACCGAGAAGAATGGAGATGAGCGTAATTCATCTAGAATGTCTTTCTGGACACGTTTGGCAAGGAGTTCGATCAGCTCGTTTTGTATCAGAGGGCTTAAGCTCAATAAAAAATTGGGAATAGCCAGAAAGTTTCTTAAGAAATCGCAAAATTTCCGACGTTTCCCGAAATATCCAAACCGTTATAGACTCTGTCAGGTCTAGAGGAAAATATGGAGCTCTGGTAGGGATAGATTTCAAAAAAGCCTTTGATTCTATTTCCCATAAACAGATACTTCGATCAGTGAATAAATTGCTGCCAAAAGAATTTTTCAACCCTGTGCAAGCTCTTCTGCTAAATTGATCGTCTGTGATAACGTTAGGAGGTCTGGAGAGTAAACCAATTTGCTAAGGACAAGCTGTAGACAAGAATGTCCGTCTGCACCCCTGCTCTTCATAGCCGCCATTGAAGAACTCGTAAACGAGCTAAAACGAAAATATAGCGGATTCGGTGTCCAATCTCATGAATCAAAACATCTTATAGACCTTTACGCGGATGATATTTCGCTAACATTAGAAGCCAACTCTGAGGCGCAATTAATAAAAAGAGTTGAAATTATTCTTAAAAATTTCAATAAGTTCAAAGTAAGGTCTGGATTGGAATTGAACCGATCTAAAACTTTCGTCCTCCCCATAGGTTTATGGGAGCCTTTGGAGGGTAAGATGGTCCATAATTGCTTCGTGAAAAAGAAGGTTTCGATCTTAGGAATTGACTGGGGTTCCGAGGGCATTCTCGAGAACAATTGGAATAATTTGTCCTGCCTCATCAATAACCGGATCTTAAGTTTTAGACGGTTTAATCTCCAAAAGAGAATTGACCTCTACAATTCTCAAATCGTTCCTGCCGTGTTGAATAAGGCTTCCATCTCTCCTATAATCGCAGAAAAGGCTTTGTTGGAGGAAGATGTTTGGCTCCTCAAACTTTTCCATCGACGCTATCTTCCAACACTAAAAAGACCTAAAAAACAAATTGGAGGAAGTCTAGCTCTTTTATCTCAGATTTTACCAAAAATCTATCTTAAAGTTTTTATTGATATCACTAAGAATCCAGATAAGAAATAGAGGTGTACTATAACAAACAATGATTTGTATGTTCGTCTACTCTTTGGAACTGATCTTACCAATGCACAAACTGCGAGGCTATCAGAGACTTGGGGTGCAGCGCAACGGATTATTTGGAGATGGGTCCCTAACTTTAAAAGCGACTGCACTGTGGATATCATTCGCAAACACACCAAGAAAAAGTTATTTTTCAAAAATCTCGATAGTCCATCAGTATTGGAAGAAAAGGCGATAAGTAATAATATTTTAAGTCTTCATCGTACATCGCCCGATTGTCTATTTCGTAATGGACGTTTTCGTTTTCCTTTAGAAAGAGCAGCTCATTTACATAAGCCGCCCTGCCCATGGCACCTCAAAATGTCATCTCTATGCTTCTATGAGGAAGCTGAGTCTATTGCCAACGTCCATATAAAAAAGGTTCCCTTCCAGGGGAATGGAAATCAAGGATATTAATTCTCTCTGGAATCTACGACGGAAAAAAGTTCACGGCTCAGTTGCAGATATCTGCTGGCTGTTTATCCTTTGATTTCCATTGCTTTAATTGTGGCAAGTTGTATAACGACGTCGAGCACGCTTTTGTTGACTGCCCGCTTGTCATAATATTAAAAAAGTTTCTGTCAATCAACGTAAGGGGATTTAAGGTCAACAACTGCAAATATACGAAACCAACACTCCTCTTCGGTCTCCTAAAGAAAAAAGGTCACAATTCCCATAAAAGTCAAGCTATTGAATTTGCTCTGTCAAACTCCAAAGCCTAGATAGCGAGTTGTTTGACGAAAAAAGAAATAGTAAAACCATCCATTCTTCGATCTGTGATGCTCTCAGCTGCCGCCCGATACACCGCTCTCTCCCTCAAGATTCCCTCCGACACTGAGGACTCATTGGTCCATTCGGGGAACGTCATCAAATTTTATCCATCCAAATCAAAAGAATATTTTAAAATTATGCAAAAAATATTGAAATATTTAAATAGATACCCATTACCCATTTGATATTTTATTTATTGTTTTACCTCTTGTTTAGATTTTATTATAAACTATAATGTTTATTTTACTATTATATTATTTTATATAATTTTATATAACATCTAAACAATAAAGGATAAAAAAGCGTTCCAGACACTAAATGTTATGGCGCGGGTTTTACATACACCCGAAAGGAAAAGGCCAATAATTGAAGAAACGCATTAGATATATACTAGGCTATATGTACTAATTTTAATTTATAATATTATTCATATCCACACGGATAATGCATTTACTAATTAAAAAGTCAATGAATCCCTTACTAGGAGTAAAATATCAACAGCCATAGAATATAAGTGATTCCAAAAAAAAACAATTTCCCAAAACATTGGGTAAAGAAAAAGTAATAAAAATATGTAAAAACAAAGCAGAAGACCACACCCATTTTATAAGTGGTAAATGTTACAAAATTTCCTCAATATTTTAAATATATATGTCTTTCAATTTATATCCTTCTGTGTGATATTATTATTCCCCATAGAAAAACCTCCATTATTAGAAAATATGAGGCTCTAAGCTTGCATCCAATATTAAGCCAAATTGCCTAATTTGAAGGGTAATTTGAAACATTTGATGCATAGTGATGCATCATTATATGAACACTTGCGAAAATATATTGCAATTTAATAAATAAACTAAGAGGGTGCAATAAATATATATATATAAGGTTTTAAAATATGTACCCATATATATATATATGTACCTTTTCAAACCTCTTTAAAAAAAGAATGAATACTACATCTTCCAAAAATATAATAGTTATACTTGTTTCGGTCCATAATATTATATATTTAGAATCATTTAGCCTTAATTTCCTAAAATATAATTACAATACGTATTATAATATATATTAGAGGAAACTTAAACGGATCCTCGGATTTTAAAAAGAAACAAATATTTATAAGCACCTAAAACTGATAGACTTTCCGGATGTAGTACTCGTCCAGGACCTTAGAATTATTGACGAGTGTGACTTAGGTCTATTCGAAGATACATATATATTCATCTATGTCCTGCTGTAAAGGGAGTAAGTCGCCATATCCACAGGGTTGTGCTGTTTTTATTAAAAAACAATTTTATAGTCAAACAGTTAATTTATTGGACAATGGGAACGGAGTTTTGGTAAAAACAACTTTGAAAACCACGACATATTCATCGGCAGCATTTATGCACCTTCCTACTCAAAGGAATTCTTTGACCGGACAATCGAAAATCTTTTGTGCTCAATCGATAGCTTTGCTGAAAATATAATCGTTGGGGGGGATTTTAATGCTGTGAGAAATCATCACATCGACACAAAGGGCTATGGTCAAAAACATAAAAATGCAAAGTCCTTCGGAAAATGGATCGACCACCATGCTCTGTCAGATCTGGCTCTTCAAACCGGCGAAGCAAAGCATACATTTACGGTCAAAAGGGACAAAAAATAATATCCTCAAGGCTGGATCATATTTTTGTATTTAATAATCTTGCAGGAAGAGAGACAAAACAGGCCACAATTTCTAGTATGCACATATCCGACCACCTTTTTCTCCTGGCTGAACTTAGTCTTGAGAAATCAAAAAACAAATTATGGAAGCTAAATAGAAATACTCTAAATGATAAAGACTTCAGAGAAGCTTTCGAGGACCTCATAGATGTTTTTCATAACAATATTGATAAAGGATATAACCCGGATAAGACATATATTGAATTCAAAAGAATGGTCAAATCAATAGCAAATATGGCTCAAAAAGAGGAGGCGCAGAAGCATAGGGCATACCGAAAAAGAATTGCCGATTTATTAACTACAAACGAAGAGGACGCTGCTAGATTAGAAATAGAACACATCATGAAAGAACAGACCGAAAAAACATGGCTTCAATCAATGGGGAGGAGTGTTCAAATAAACAAAAAAAAACTTAAGTACAACGGAGAAATTCAACAATATGGTCGCACCACGAAGCAGGGGATTCTTTGATGAAAAAGGAACTTTGACGTTGAAAGAAGAAGAAAAATCTAACATATTTAAGCAATTTTATTCCAACTTATATAAAGAACAACCAACTTCTAAAAATTATGATCTGTTTAGTTTTCCAGTGAAAGCTGGCCCAGAAGCACAAAGACTCATGGATCCACTTAGAGAAGAAGAAGTTTTAGATGCGATTAAAAAATGAAACCAGGAAAGGCAGCAGGCCTGAACGGGATTGGAGTTGAGTTTTACAAAAGTTTTAGAGACTTGATACCACCGCTCACTAGAGTTTTAAATTACAACTTGGAAAAAGGACATATACCAGCACGCCTAAAAAAGGGAGTCATAATAGTATTCCCAAAAAAAAGGAAAGGATCCGAGAAAAGTTGAAAACCTTAGGCCTATCACTCTTTTAAATATGGACTATAAAATTTTAACAAAATGTATTGCTCAAAGACTGGGAAAATTTATCGAACCATTTATTCCAAACTCTCAGTTTGGTTTTCGTCAACGCAGACATATTGGTGACGTGACATTTTCTGTTCAACGTTTTTTGAATAACAGAGAATTGACGGAGGAGGAATACGGTGTTATAATGGTTGACTTTAAAAAAGCGTTCGACTCGGTGAGTCACAAAGCAATAATAGAACAGTTGATGCTATTGGGAGTGCAGGACAGCTTTATTAAATTAGTGAGATCGCTCCTCAAGGATAATATTTCTCAGATTGGGGCTCTGAGAGAAAATGTTATAAATTGTAGAAGGGGAGTAAGACAGGGAGATCTTATATCCCCTCTCTTCTTTCTCGTAGCGCTGCGGCCTCTTTAGATGATAATTCAAGAGGATATTAAAGGTCCTGTTGTCAGAGGGGAGAAGTTCACCAGCTGTTCTTCGCTGATGATGCCTACTTCATATTGGATGAGAAGGAGATCGTAGATCAATATCAGAGACTCATGCGGATAGTGGATGCTTTTGGAAAATATTCGGGGCTGGAGATAAACTTCGACAAATCCCAAGTCATATCCAACAGTGATGATCTCCGACGTCAAGTGGATCGATTGGAGGTAGTCGAGAGGTCAGATGTCCTTGGTGGAATTGTGGCGAGATCTGGAAAGGAGGAGTATATTTATTAAGAATAAAACAAAGTATTTTGGGTAAGACTAGAAAAATTGGTGGCCAAAGCTTATGTCTATTTGAAAGAATAAAATACTGGAATTTAGAATGTCTCCCAGCACTCAATCATCTATTAAGATTAATTTTATATGACTCAGAGATTGCAGAAGGGCTGGATAAAATGGCCTAAACCTCGATATTAGCCTGTCCAAAAATAATATCAAAAGAAAGGCTTTACACAGCATAAAAAAGGAGGCTTGGGAGCTCTAAAGTGGACATCCAATGGAGAATATTAACATATTCATGGCGGAAACGTCGAAAAACGGACTTTTATGGGCCCGACTGATTTCAAAAGAAAAAAAATGAAGGGGCCGGACTCTCAGGAGTTTGCATGGAAATAGAAAACAACATGCAATGGATTCAGGGCCATCATCAAAGTATAATCTATATATATAAAAGAGACTGTGTGTGTGTTTGTGTGTTGTTTGTTTGTCCGCTATCTACGGCCAAACTACTGGACCGTTTTAGATGAAAATTGGCACACAGATGCATCTTGACACTGTGATGGTTCCGGGCTAGGTTAGATTCTGATCAAAACAGATTTGTGTCTGTGAGAGGATTTTGCGGTTTGCATGGATTTTTGAGGGTTAGAAGGCTCGGGATGTAATTAAATGTTTTGTGGGCTTTGACCGTAGGCATCTTTTGATACAAACAAAACTAAGGCCTAGCGGCCTTGAAAAGGCTTGGAAAATTTTGGTTGTCCATAGTTCGTAAGTGAGATGTTTTAGAGACAGAACGCAAAGAAAAAGTTATTTGCATCTCTACCCAAAGAACCTGGATCCGGAAAAAAATTCCGGATCCAGAATCTCCCGGACCCGGATTATGACATTTCCTTAACTTTTGATTCTTTCCCATTTCGAAAAAAAGCTACACTGAAAGTATATCAAGAATAAAGTTTCTAATCGGGTCCCAAAGAACTTTCCCGGAAAACCGGACCGGCCTGTCGGGAAATTCAAGAAAACCTCTGGGGCGACTTTTTAATACGAAAAAAAGTTCAAAACAAAAAATACGAAATTAAAGGCCTTGCAAAATAAGCCTAGGTTGGGTTAAGTCAATGTCCGGCCTCCGGGATTTTTTTTTTTTGCAGTTTTTTGCAATTTATTTTTGCACAATCATATTCAGCTTCACAAAGGGAGCAACTTTGATGTTATCAGTATCCGGATCCGAGGTCATTAAGAGCCTCAAATCCGGGATTGAATATTAGGTCGAATTTCATGGACGAAGCGGAATATTTTTGAAATCTTAAATTTAGGGGGGCCTTCTGTGGGTTGTCTGTTGTGTTGATTGCATCAAGTTATAAAATAGTACCTATAGAGTTCGGCATTTGTAATAAGTTCGTTTTTTAAAATGAATTTTGGTTTATAATTTTTTGAGTTTTGGCATAAAAACTGTAAAATGGAAAAAAATTTCTCCGCTCCTGGTGAACTCACAGATTTCAACTTGAGTTCATAAGAAGGAGATTAAAAAGCCTGACAATACATTATAAAAAGTCCTTCTCAAGTGTTTCATATTTTTTCAGAAAACCCAAAAAACTGATTTTTTTCAAAAAACTCAAGGGTCCCCCATGATTTTGTCATTTAAAAAAAAATTAAATTTGTAATATAGTTGTTCCCAATTGGGGAGACTAATGCAAATATGAAGAAATTTTTAAAATTTGATGAAAAACAAAAAAGTTTTATTTGTAAGCATTATTTCATAAGTACATATGCTACATACATATATAGCATAGGAGTTGGCTATAATGTTAGTTCTTTTTTGCTCCCTAGGGGTGCTCTAACTTATTATCGAATGTAACCTCTAGGGAGACTTTTTACTGCATAAGTGGTTTTTAAATTATGAAATGCAAAATGAAGCCCTCGCAAAAAAAATATCCGACACCATATGACGTCATAAATTAAACACCACGGTTCACCCAAGGTCTGTATAATAAGGTCGGGGCAATAAAAAAACAAGCATGTAATCTTAGCAGTATAACTACTCAATGACGTCACTGGAGAACGAATATATATATTTATATAATTATATTTTTATATATATTTATTTTATTAATTTATTTAAACACACACACACACATATATATATATATATATATATATATATATATATATTTTATTATAGATAGATAGAGAGATTGATAAATAAATATATATATAGATATAATCGTGCTCCAGTGACGTCATTGAGTAGTCACACTGCTACATGTTTGTTTTTGTATTGCCCCAACCTAGGGTTCACCAATCTTATTAACCAGTTGAATACTTCAAACTCATCCCCCTTTTCTCACAAGAGACACAGCTGAACGCGCTCCGAAGTATGAAGAAAGAGAAGGGAGAAGCTCTATGAATAAAAATATTTGACATGTACTCATGAATACGATAACATCATGAAAATGGTTTCCAGTGCAAAGTTGGAAATGTCGATTTTCCTTCCAAATCATGAAGAAGGTCTTACCTTAAAATAACTTTATCATCTTGGATATTTTTGTCATTACTGTCGCAACAAGTATTATGTATTGATGTTATTGAAGGTCTATCTATAAATGCTAATGTTGTTAATGCATATAATAAGGCTTCAAACGATATGGGAGCTTTCTATATAATACATCATTTTATGAAGTGAATATTTAAAGAAAAAATCTATCTTAATTATTGTCATGATATTTATTTATATTTATGTAAGCAACATATGGCCCTGGAATATATTAAGCCTTAAATCGAGGGATATTTTGGGCGTGTGAAAGGGAGAATGTGTGAAGGGTGCAATTGAGTTCAAGCTCCTTGTTATCACTATTCTCTTTCCTCTTTTGAGGAATATTTATTTCATTTATGAAGCAGGCCAAGTCGGCCAGAACTGTAGGTATTTATTTTATATTTGAATATCTGTTTTTGCTTCTGTTCGGAGGAAAGAGAATAGTGATAACAAGGAGCTTGAACTCAATTGCACCCTTCACACATTCTCCCTTTCACACGCCCAAAATATCCATTGATTTTCTATCTCTAGAAATTATATGGCCCGAGTGGAGGATCGATAAAACTGAGAGATGTCATGAAGAAGGCCTTCTTCAAATGGGTAGCTTCTGGAAATGCCACCTCGATATTAAGCACTAACCGTCATTTTGAATTTAATAACACACCCTCATATTTCATGATACTGATGTAGAGAACATAACTATGCTACATAATTGGAGATCACTGGTGGTTAATTTGTTATTCAAATATACCATAATTATGATATGTAAAAATCTGGAAAAAACAATGAAAGCCTATATTAAAATCCTTATACGAAATAACTTAAAGTCCCTGAATCCGATGTTTCACTTCCCTAACTTCCATATTCATAACATGTATAACTCGAGGACCTTGTCACGCCTGGTTAAAAACATTCAGTTTGAAACACTACCAGTGCTGTGACTAGTGCAACCATTGTTCATTGTCAGTTGTGGATTAGATCCCTATTTTTTTGTCAAACAGGTGCAACTGTATTTCAGTTTTAGGGAACTAAATTGGCGATTCCAGCAAAAAGGGAACGATATTTCATAAGTACTTATAAGAAACCAATCATAAAGAACTTATATATATGTATGTATATATATATACATATATGTTATTTTACGAATAAAAAGTCTATACTCCAATACATATTTTATAAAAAACCTTCTGATCTAAAGATGTTTGTGATTTATACTTAAAAGTGGTACTTTAGGTATAAGTAGTGCTAGTACAAATATAAATTAAGAAGTATGATTAAACAAATACTCTTTTTTGCAATTCAAAAACATCCTCTCTCCCAAATGAGATGTCTTCAATCATAGATTGCTATTGATAATAGCTTATAGTTATTTGCCAAAACCTTAACACATCAAGCCAAGCAAATCTTGAAAATATGCAATTTATTCAATCAATCACGATATTGATAAAACACCATGGAAATGCTCCATTCATATTATTTATAGACCTTATTCTTTCATTGATGGGGAACACATTGCCCTAGAAAAAACTATGAATACCCCTTTTAAAGAAGATAAAAAATAACCTTTCAGGAAGCTATTACAACCTTAAAAAATCCCTCTCCTCTGTGCAAAAAAAATATCCCCTTCTCACATGCCACATCTCATTTTGAGTTTTACCCCGTTTAATCCTTTTGATAATGGCCGACCGATTTCTCTTGGTGCACTTTTCGATGAAATGCTTATAAAACATGCAGGTCATAAAATTAATTAGAATTGAAAATTTCGTCGTAGCAAATATAATTTTGGCATGAACTTTTTATAAAAAATTAAAACAAAAAGCAATGCTGCATATCCAATCTTAATAATATATTAATTTTGTACTCATCCTCCCGGGGCTTTCATTACGCTTTGAAACCCCACAAACAGATGATACATCTTCTTAAAAACCTATTTTGGGATTTCTTTGTAATTTTCCCAGACACTTTTTATGATCTTGAAGACTGTTGTCTTACTCGAGTACCTTTGATTTTTATGGGTCATTTATTAAAAAATCATACATTTCATAGTATATACAATAATAAATAAAAAGAGCAAGAGGGGTTGTGATATTAAAATCATAAATAAACATTGTAATAATTTTTAGCCTCATACTTTACATAACGAAATCTGTAGTCATTAACTAATGAAACAATGAAGAATTTCAATTCTTCAATAATGAACTATTAGAAATACCACATGAGATAAAACGCCTTAGCGAAGGAATCGAGGATATCATAAATGACTTCAATACCGGTTGGGAAGGCCCCGAATAAATTTTATAAATCTGCTAAAATAAATTTAAAATCAATTGTTGAAACAAGAAGCTCGGACCAGAAGTTTTAGAGAAAATAAATTCGAACCCTTTTACAAAATGCTTAAGATACTGGATTACAAGTGGAACTTAATGAGTATTAAGTTCAAGGAGCATGATTTAGGATGGAAATGCTAAACAAAAAATAGTTAAATCGACTAGATTGTGCTTATTATGATATTTGGAAAAATAGAAAAGGAAAACGATATTAGAAGAACTCAATATCAACGGCTAAATAGAAGGAATTGTTATTATTATACACTGAACCATCAAATTTACATACCAAGACCTATGGAGAAGATGGATAATAAAATAGCAAAAAAGTGAGGCAATGACTATGAAATTAAATGTAAAGTTTTTTCCTGAAGAATCAACATAAGCTGGTACCACTGGTATTTATTCTAAAATTTCCCTTAATCTAGTCCCTAATATTATATAATATGTCAGTCTTTATCTCGCGTTGCAGCCATTTTAACTAAATACTGACGTCATAAAGTTGGTTGATTATTTCTTCTCATTTGAGTATCCCAACAAAATAGAAAAATATAATTTTCCGCCACTGGTGTGTCTCGGCAAAAAAACTATGAAAAGTTATTTACTTCTTCTTCCTCTAAAGCAATAATAGAAAGCGCAGAGAGATAAAAACGCTGTATTTAAGGTTTCATGGAGGGAAATGCAGGGGCTAAGACAGCATCAAATTGTGTTTCTAGAGTTCTCCGGATCCTATTAAGTGATAACACAAAACACTGACTTGCTTTTTTATATATTATAAAGACACAATTTGCAATGTGTGTGTATGTGTATTCATTATATTTTTATGCTTACCTAGCAATGCTCAAACTCATTCGATGCAGTAAAAACTAATTATGAAGAATTCGGATAATATAGTCAACTTCATTGCATTTTTTTATTGTCATCTCTCATTAGTATGCTGGAATTAGAGGGTATCATGATAAATAGAATGAAATATGCACTTTGTGTTTGAATTCCACTTATCCTTTCTTTGTATGGTTTAATTTGTGAGTTAACATAACTCTATACTTGTTGACTACTTAGACATACATATAAATAAAATATATAACATGCAATTAATAACAAGAAGGAACAATAGTTGTTACATAGATTTACAATTGAAAACATAAAATAAAGAGTTGGTAAGTTTCTTTATGCTATGATCTTGCAAAACTAAAGAGGCCTAACCAGGCCCCAAAGTATCTTTACCGCCTCTCGAGCACTTGATATCGCATATGCCTTTCTCAGTTGCTGTGACATGACCCAGGCCTTTGAGGAGTTGATAGGAGCGAACCAGTTTGTAGATATATGCTTTTTGAGGATACTTGAAGCACTGGGGGTGCGCTCGTCGAAGCCCTCAAGCGTCTTCTCCTGGGGACAGCTGTTCACATTGAACATCTCCAATGGGCTATAACATAACGATCTCATTTAAGGAAGGGAAGGATGTCTCATCGAGAAGGTCGACCTCAATCAGTTCTTTCTGCAAAATGCGTGGAAGATCGCGTTGGTGACAAGCTGGGGTTCTGAACTTGACCCAGCCATTTGAGGGGCTTGAGCATGTTATATACTCCATAAATATAAATTTAACAATATATAAATATATATTGTTGTTCGAACAAACTCTCCAATGAACATCGTTTCTCCAGGAAAGGTTAGGAGTAAGCCATTGTTTAATATATATATTCAATCATGATATTTTTGCTATCACATGCACAAATAACACAATGAGCAGTGAGAAAGATGATCACTTATAGGACTGTGTAAACAGTCCGATTCCATTTTTTGGGGGTACATAAGTACAACACTTTATTTACCTTTCATAATTATTCAACAACAATTTACATTTATAATACAATTCGAATGAATGACAGGCTTTATTGATTAAAACATTTAGTTGGGATTCGAAATTCTCTGGGAGGGGGGCTTTTAAAAAGTCTTAGTTTGTATAAGATTAGTTGTACTTTAGATGTTAAAAAACAATTTTTTTTGTTAGGATCTATGTGAAAGTAAGCAATATCTATTAGTGCTAAAATTAGATTAATTTGACTAAAATATATTGAAAGTAGTCCCGTTATTTTCAAAATGGAAGAACACTCGACCAGAAATTGCGATATATCACCTTGAATAGTTTTATATACATAGTTGTCTGGAAATTTTTGGGACTGATACCCTCTACCGATGTATAATAAACTAATTAAAAAAGCACGTGCAGAAACAATCAAAAGCAGTAAAAATATGATTTAAAGTACAAACATATTTCATACAAAGTCATTTATTTGCTTACATTTGTAGTGAATCTTAATTCCCATATATTTATATTTTGTCGTGCATCTACTTTCCTTACTCCACTTTCCTTTTTTTAGAAAATCTTTTTTGGGTGGAAGGCATACTAACACGCATTTTACACATACGTTCACAGACAGTCTTATTATTAATATATTTTTTTGTTGTAAGGCCGATTCCAAAGGGAAACATGCTCAGAAACATGCAATAAACGTAGACATTTAGTCCTCTATAAGGATTTTTCACATGTACTTGCATAGCACATATTATAAATATTGAAGACAAGTGGAAAAAAATATTATTAGTCCTGATTGGTGTATGTCTTTGTAAAATAGATATAATTGGGCCAGGGGAACTTACTTATAAAAAAGTGATGGTATCTTTTCAGTTGAATAATACGCCATCTACTTTTTAACGGGCTTAATTATCATAAAAATCTAAAATAAGTTAAAAAGATACATAAACCCAGAGCAAATGCTTCATAAAAACATAAATGATTATATTGATTGTGTCTATCCTTGGAGTGCCCAAGCATAGACATCCAATAAATTTATAAATATACTTACTATTATTAAGAAGTAACTGACAATGTTATGCTAACTATTCAAGCTAACTCGGAGGCACAAACTATCAAAAGAGTACAAAGTGTATTAAATTACTTTAAAAGGCTTGAAAAATATCCGGTCTATCTTTAAATTTGAGCAAAACTATCACTTTACCCTTAGCCCTATGGAATCCAGTAAATGTAACTAATATCAACTCTTGTAAGGTCAGCTCATCAATTGAGGTTTTGGGAATAGGTTGGTGCCGGATTCATGAACGAAGCTGGACTGAGGTCGGTAATTTTATGATACAAATGCAAAAACGTAGAGGAACTTCTGTCTTCAAAAACAAATTGACCTGTATAATACAAAAGTTATTCCAATGTTAAAATACAAAGCTTCTTCATCTCCAGTGTTAGCTGCAAAAGTAATTCTTCATGAAGCAAAGTGGTTGAGCACATAAAAAATATGTATCAGTAATATAAAAAAGCGACCATCTCGGTGGTGGTATTGTTCAGCTAGGAACTGCTGTTCCAAAGATCTATATTAAAACGTTTTTCTATGTTTCATCCTTGCCTTTCCTTGAGTGGAGAATATGTGTCACTCACACAGATTTATACCCGTGGCTCCTTTTTGACACACATATAATTATTTGGAAAAATATTCCTCAGTTCGATAATTTTGACTGTCGATATAATTTGGCAGCATTCTGCGAAGAAGTATTTTTTCAGGAACCTAGGAAGTCCAGAGGACCTTTAGGAATTGGCCATTCATAGGGGAATTCGTACTCTTCATGACCTTGACCAAGATTACTCTTTCAAGGACGGTAGATTTTTGTATCCCCTGCAAAGATCAGCGCTACAATATCATGTGCTGAAGCCCTGGTATTTGAAATTAAATGACTGCCATCATTTGGGGCTGAGTGAGAGTTAAGATATTTGTCATGAATTTCTCAGGCTTCTGGATCTTCCATTTTTATGGGAAATACGGATAAAAAAATCCCCAGCAGAAATATTGGATGGGAAATATTTTACGGTATAGCTACTGATTACGAAGCGGAAGTTGGAAGGAAGGATTTTTTCCTTTTACTCAATCAACAGTCAACACCATCATCACAAAAGTGCAACAAATCATATACACGAAGAGATTGTTGGAAGACTTTGACGTTGAAAGAATTTTATCCTTAGTTGATATACGTATCAATGTTTAACAATTTTTAAAATTCTTGTTACTTAGATTATTTTATGTGGTTTTTCAAAATGTTTTGTATTTTAAAGTTTTTTTAAATATCAGAATTATAAATGTAATATATAGATTGCTTATAGGATTCCAAGATTTATCGATATTACATTGAGCATGAAAGTATAAGGAACATTGTAATGATAAAGTTTCATAATTGGCCGCATAAATAACTCTATCAAAAAAATAAATCAAATTCGAAAAACCCACGAACATAACAAACTTAAAATTTGATTTATGTGCGCAGGATCAAGGTTCCTGGCCTCACGATTGATGGATGCCTTCAACGCATCCGTGAAGCTGTGATACTTGTTACAGGGGTCCCCTATAACTACCCCTAGACGTGGTAGAAGTCCAGGGAGCTGGAGTCTCAAGATACGTGAATATGGGCCTGAGCCAGTTCTGGAAAATATTGGCGCCGTGCGCTGGCGCTTAGATACGATTTTACTTGGTTTTATTAGTTTTTAAGCTTATCTAACAAGTTACAAAACCAATTTTTTTCTAGCGTTACTTTAATGTATTTTCATCAACCCTTAGAAATTAACTCCAAATAAATTATAACTTAGACAGCCCCAGCCCCTTGAAAATAGTCCTTTTTCGACCTTAAAACGGTATTTTAAAACTTTAAAGTGGATTGAAAAGTAAAAAATGGCCTTTGAAGGGGGGAAAAATTCTCATTTTTTCTTCACTACGCACCAGGATATCGCTTGGAGGGAAAAATATGGAACGATCGACCCTAAAATGAAACATCCTAATCTACATATAATTAAGCATATTAATGTATAAACATATTGATTATATTATTTAGTCTACAAAATATTTGAATTTAATATATTACAAAGGACCTACAACATACAGAAACATAAAAAGCTATTTAGCTTATTATTATCTGATATATAACTTTTCCTGAACTCAAAATACAATTATGATAATTTTGCACATCTGCACATGCCTTAATTTTAAAACTATATTTAGGTCAAACTATCATTTGATCCATTTATTTTTGATAACTTATTCCGGTGGATAACTTTTTTGCCGTCCTCAAATTATTTCGCGGAATTGCACAATACGGCAGTAGTTATTGAGTTAATACATCAAACCTGTGTTTTGGTAGATATTTTTGAGGTCTCAGATTGATTAAGTTTGTACACGGTATATTTTTGATATGGACTTTAAAACTAATGTGTATTTATCTGAACTTATGGTTTTTTTTTTTTTGCCAAATATTTATATTAAAATGGATAGCAATATACACGAAAAAATATTCGTTCTTTTTTATATACAAATACGATAACTTTATTTGAGTTCTCTGAGCAGAAACAAGCTATTTTTGAGAATAGTAAAAAGTGGAGAAGAGCACGTAAATATGATATGAGGGGATGATAAAAGAATATGATGTCTGGAAGAAAGTGTCTTGGAAATAACGTCTTTGGACAAAATATTTACGAAAATGTTTTGGGGCGAAAAATATAAAGACATATCGGAAAGCAGATAAAATACATAGATTTAAAAATATTCTAGTGAAATATAAAAATATTGGCCAAATAATTGTAATTGCAACAGTTGTTTTTTACATGGCTTAATTTATATGGAAAATATTGGGGTTCTTCCAAATAATGTGCCTACATGGACAACTAAGGAGATGTTTAGTGAATAAATATGTAATGTCCAACTCACTTTATTTTTATTTACTTCTTCCAAGAACTCCAGGATTATAATATGAATGAGATATAATAAGTATTGTGAATTATTTACCTCTCTGGGGGATCCTGACACGGAGGGATGCCAGACAATAAAGCTTAGAAGACATATAAACATCGATAACTCCAGCTGTCTTCGTACTAACCCAATCTAATCAAATTATAATCTAAAGTTTGCACTCCAACATAAGAATACTAAAATATAAATTCAAACTTTAATGAAGCTTTCATAGGAGGTAATCACACTACTTAAATATAGCCATCATGTATTTTGACCCTTTTTGCCCGTGTGCCAATTTGAAATAATACAATACTAAATAGCATAACATATGTTGAAAAAGTTGATTTACTTTAATTTGTCCATTTATTATTTGGTACAAGTGTTTCATATTATAAGGGAAACTAGCCTTTTTAAATTTTCTCTTCATTTTTGCTTTTTGAATACATGGACTGTAAAAAAATAATGTACGGCATTCCTTCTATTTTATTCAAATAAGTATTAAAAAAGAAATCTGTCAGATACATGTTTTAACAAAATTTATATCTCTACAAGAAATTCAGTCAATCCTTTTTTGTGACATAATTCCAGTTATTGAGTGAATTGTTTTTCTATAAAGATTTCTTTATTTCAATATATAAATGAAAAAATACACATTGTTTATTTAGGTCCTAATCTTTTTGGAAAATGACAGTTATTTATAAAAAATTGATTGAACCTTTAACAATGGCTTCTTTGTTTGTTCGAGGGAAGGATCCCAGAGTACAGATTATCCTGCGTACATCATCAATTCCTGTCCTCCTTCAGGTCCAAAATCGAGAGAGTGATTGAATTCAGCGGTGGCCAAAATTATATTGGATTTCCTGGCTAGTACAATTAATTAAAATATCAAAGTGTTTTGTGAATACACACGAATTTATAATTTGAAAGAAAGAAAAATCAAATTGTTTTATATGAGTAGCCCAGTTTCCCCAAATCAATCCTGGGTCGGATGGTCTTTTTTAATACTATAATACTTATTATTATCTACTACAATGCAATTACATTGAACCTAACAGTCAAAAAACAACTATGCCTCTGAATTTGCCGATTGACGTTGATATGGTAAATTGAAAGGCTGTATATTATCAGCATAAATTTTAATTCATCGTGGAAAGGATTGTAACAAATTCACACTTGGGAATCGAATGCAATTCTTCCATCGGCTGCGGCAAGGTACGCTGCTTTAGACCTCAAGATACCTTCCCTTTTCGACAATTCATGGACCAGGGCGTCAGAAGAAATTAAATACTTCCCATCGGTGGCGCTAAGTCATAGAAAATTTATTTGAACAATTTTAAAACGATTTAAATATTATAATTAGATGCCATTTGGTTATTAACTTAACAGTGATAATATGATTTATCTTATTATCAGTGATTTTAATTAGATGTCCTTTGTTTTATATGATATCGCTGCAAAGTAATGATTTGTTTTATTTTCATTAGAATGTTATCTATTGAGTAAATAGGTTAAACTATAATGTGTATTTTTATGTATGTACCCAAATTTTTAATAAATTTAATATTTTTTGTATGTGCTTTTAGAACTGTGAATGAAAAAAAATATTGTAGATATAAAAGGGCCAAAGTTTTATAACACACATAATTTTCCATATGGGTAAGATATTAGTTATGCTATCAGGGTTTAATACATTTTAAATTATTTCCATAACCTATTAATAATTGCTAAATTATATAAACATTTCATAATAATTTTTGAATGATGCTCCAAATTACCTCCGTACAAATAATTTCAAAATGATGCAATAAATGGCATTTCAGGCAATATTATTTTATTCTTTTTGATATTCATTTGAATTAGTTAGTAAGTTATAAATTGATTGCCGATTACAATAGTACATACAAACAATAGACACTAAGGTAAAGATCACAACCCACAATGGGTATTCATTTGCATAATTATATTGTATATCTTCTGCATAAGTGATGAAGAAAAACTGATTGCAAATATGATATAAAAACTTGTTTTTACTTTTAATAATAAAAGTCATCGAGAAAAATATTTATTTTATTAACAATAGAAAGAAGTTTGTGCTCCCAAGTGAACCAAAAAAAGGTTTTTTTTTCTCTACTATATAAATCTGTGTATTTATTAGTTCTATATTGTATACTTTAAAGTACTGCTAGTACAAAAAGAATATGATTACATCTTCATTGCAAATTGTTATTTTACTTGTTTTTCGACAGTACTTCAAGGAAATTAATTAAAAAATCAATTCAATTATATGGTTTCATACTTAAGATAACAACACTTTTACTATTATTTTGTAGAACACATACATCTGTTTCGAAACACATTTTTGTATTATTGATTCTTTGTTTACTATACAGTCCATATCAAGGCCATGCCAGCTCAAAAAATAAGATAAGGTTACAAAAAAATAACTAAGGATATAACGTCATCATAAAGAATTTTAGGTTCTGAAATGTCAAAAATATATTGAATTGTACCATCTACAACAATACCTATTCAAAATAAGAGCTATTGATCCACATTTTACGATTATAGATTTTAAATTTTTAAACAAATCGCCATATATATATATATATATATATATACAGGGTGGGGCAAACTAACTTCCTTATTAAAAATTTGGCATTTGGTGTGTAGTTGTAGTGGAGAAGTGAGGTGGGTCATTTCAAAGAGGCAGGCGTAAAGTTTTCTTGGAAATACAGTCAGTCACTATCATGCGTTCGTCCAATGGAATTATTGGCCCTGGTTTTTTGAAAGACAATGGACTGACAGGACAGTAAATTCAGAGCGTTATGTAAAAGGCTAAAGGATTTTTTTCTTCCCGCAAATTGAAGAATTATACCTAGGGCAGATTTGGTTTCAAACAGGACGGAGCAACGGCGAACACCTCAAGGGCTTCAATGAATGTTTTGCGAGAACACTTTCCGGGGCGCCTGATTTCAAGAAGGGCGATTTGGAATGGCCAGCCCGTTCACCCGACTTATCCCCTTGTGATTTTTTTGTGGGGTTACTTGAAATCCCGAGTTTATGTCAACCGCCCAACAAACCTGGCAGATTTGAAGGCCAATCTCAGAGAGGAAATAACCAATATACCGCCGATACGCTGGCGAGGGTAATGGAAAGTACCAAAAATAGGTTTGTCCAGTGCATCGATTCTGGAGGATGTCATCTAAGTGGTGTGATTTTTAAAAACTATGTAAAATAAAACTTTAAAGATGTGCTTTCATTAGAACAAAAATAAAACCTTTCTGAATTACACAGCTTGTTTTATTGCCTTTGGAAAAAAGGAAATTAGTTTGCCCCACCCTGTATATATAATATATTTATATATATACATATATATATTAAGGGAGGCTATAAATATGGTTCATGGAAACAGTTGAATAGCTTAAACACTACGCGATTAAATGACATAAAATTACATATCTTGTTCCATGGATATGGAGAAACAGCTACAAAATAAACATTATAAATGTCTGCCTTGGCCTTGATAACCTTGTTTAAGCGCTGGGGACATCGGCGCAACTAGTACGTATCACCTTCCGGAATACTGGCCAGACCTACTCAATGTGACGGACCAAATCATTTCTGTTGCGTCTGTGGGGGACGTTGGACTCCCTCTGAACCAGTGACTACATGGTGAAGTCAAGGGGATTCAACTCTGGTGGAGAAGGAGGGCAATGTTCATTTGGTCAAAAGTGGTCGCTTGCACTGAATGCACAGGTTTGCACAGTGTGCGGGAGCAGGAGCAGAGTCTGGAATGAAGCAGACTGCGTCATCTTGAAACTTCTTGGATCCATGGCATCACTTGTTCTTCAAAAATTCCAGAAAGACATCCTTATTAATCTTACGACATCAAGTACCAAAATTGGTGATTTTTTTTTGCTGTTTAAGGCAAACCGTTGCCCAGATCATCACGGATTCCTATTTTTGACGCCCTGAAGACATAATGATGTTTGAATCCACTTTGGAAATGTCTCGACTGAGTACACGTCATTGTGGGGTGGAATTTTATTATATATTAATAACTTCTCGTCTCTGAA
>CP045893.1:4931780-4946601 GCA_013387185.1 Caligus rogercresseyi
TTTCTTATTGTTTACCGCAAATTTTTCTTCCTGTGAAATAAAATTTAATCTTTTTACTACTCTTAGCAACTAAAATTCAACTCTTTAGCACCCGTTTTTTCATAGTTTAACTAGCCTTTTGAATATAACTATGCACAAAATCAAAAATGACGTCATCACACAATTTATTTGCTATTACTCGGTTGTTATCAGTGTCCACTCAAATTTTCTTCTGTGCAAAAAATTTAATCTTTTTACTACTCTTAGTAACTAAATTCAACTCTTTAGCACCCGTTTCTCATAGTTAACTAGCCTTTTGAATATAACTATGCACAAATCAAAAATGACGTCATCACACAATTTATTTGCTATTACTCGGTTGTTTATCAGTGTTCACTCAAATTTTCTTCTGTGCAATAAAATTTTATCTTTTCACTACTCTTAGCGACTAAATTCAACTGTTTAGCACCCGTTTTTCATAGTTAACTAGCCTTTTGAATATACTATGCACAATCAAAAATGACGTCATCATACAATTTTTTGCTATTACTCGGTTGTTTATCAGTGTCCACTCAAATTTTCTTCCTGTGCAATAAAATTTAATCTTTTCACTACTCTTAGCAACTAAATTCACTCTTTAGCACCCGTTTTCATATTAACTAGCCTTTTGAATATAAACTATTCACAAATCAAAATGACGTCATCATACAATTTATTTGCTATACTCGGTTGTTTATCAGTGTCCACTCAAATTTTCTTCCTGTGCAATAAAATTAATCTTTTTACTACTCTTAGCAACTAAATTCAACTCTTTAGCACCCGTTTTTCATAGTTAACTAGCCTTTTGAATATAACTATGCACAAATCAAAAATGACGTCATCACATAATTTATTTGCTATTACTCGGTGTGGTATCAGTGTTCACTCAAATTTTCTTCCTGTGCAATAAAATTTAATCTTTTTACTACTCTTAGCAACTAAATTCAACTCTTTAGTACCCGTTTTTCATAGTTACTAGCCTTTGAAATATAATATGCACAAAATCAAAAATGACGTCATCACACAATTTATTTGCTATTACTCGGTTGTCTATGAGTGTTCACTCAAATTTCATTTGCGGTTGGCTGTTTTAAATATATTTCGACGAATTTTTGATAAAAATTATATATATTAATAAATTACTTAAAAGCTAAATAGTATATACAAAATTTTGATGATTTTCATATATTTCATATTTTTTCTTTGCTTTTATTTTTGTATTATTTATTACTCTGTTATCTATGGACAACCATTTTTTAAACATGTCTGTACTGTAAATTTAATCATTTTAATACCTTTTGCAAATATGTTTAACCTCTCTAGTCTTTAATGGAGAACGAATCTTCTACAAATTTATATGCAAAAAACATAATTTTCTTAATCATGGCTTATTTTTATAATTTACATTACATATTATAAATATATTAAATTAGGTAGAAATAGCTGATACATTTTACCACCTAAGAAGAAATGTCCCAAGAAAAATGGACCAGAAAGAATTGATCCAGAAAAATAGGCAAAGATAAAACAGTAAAATAATTACGTCCCAAAAAAATTGCCCAAATATCTAGTAGATAAATATTTGAGTTTAATATTTTTTCTTTTGTATAATACTGAGATGTCTGAATAAATTTTAAAAATAGTTCCAGTGGCTTAGATATTACAATGATTTTTACTCCTTAGGGAAGGGGTCAAAAAAGGAGACTTTTCCAATGATAAACTTCGGAAAAAATAGAAAGAAAATCAAGTCCAAGAGCCTTGAGGACATTGGCTTTGGTAAACCATACAATATCAACAAATCATTGTTAACTGATATCCTCTCTGGAAAGATCGTTGGGAGGAAAGGGAGTCATTTATGGATGGAGGAACATGATTGATATTGCTTAACTATAAAATCGAGTCCTTCGATTCATCCAAAAATTATATACCCTTGCCTATTGGTATCCAAACGATACCTATGAGATGCAACAGACTACCCAAATTTCTCCAATTTCCATGTGTGCGGATCAGTGGCGTAGGGCAGTGACTACGGGCCCCAATGCAAATTATGTAGGACGGGCCCTATCACAGCTCAAGCAATTTTTTTTAAATAAGTTTTGGGCGATTTTTTGAGGTATTAATCTTTGAAGGGAAATTATTTATCATTGAGTAATTTATTCAGTGGGTTCTTTTCATAAATGAAATGCATATTTAAATTAATCTCTTTTTTAATATATATATATATATATATTATTAAGTCGCTGTTTGGGCGCTTGCATTTTTCCTTTCCAGTAGGCCTACTTTTCCTTGTTATAATGGCACACGGCGAGCCTTGCGTTGTGCGAAGTCCTCGATGATTTCTTTAATGTCCAACTCCTGTGCTCGTATGTTTTCAATGGACAGAATAGCCAGTCCACTAAGCCTCTCCTGGGTCATAGTACTCCTCAGATAGTTCTTAATAATTTTTAATTTTGAAAAGGATCGCTCAGCTGAGGCCACTGTTACAGGTATTGTCAAGAACAACAGCAAGGCAGTACATACATCGGAGAACGTGGATGTTATAGACTGATTATCCAAAAGTAGCATTTTAGCAAGCTGTAACACAGTCATGGAGGAAGACTCCTTTGCAATCTTCTCTCTGAAACAGGTCCTAAATGACACGAGCTGAGCTGGAAAAGCCTTTCCTATGTCCCTGTTGTAGTGTTCAGAGATACGTTTTGCCTTGTCATGAAGCTCATCGTCGCCTGCCAGCTGTAGGGTGGTGGGGTGCAGCGCCTCGAACATGTGTGAAACTGCACGCATAGATTTAAATCTCTGGGTCATTTGGTTGATTATTATATCCAAATTGGCATAGAAAATGCTCACTCTGAAATAACTTTCTGGATTTGATAGGCGTTCATCTTCAGCGAGCTCGTCAAAATGACGTTTAACTCTCCTTGTTCTGACATTTTCAAAAGTGAGCTGGATCGGATTATGAGCTCTCCCTCCCCATTTAGTTGCGAGAGTCTGTGTCGTTATTTTTGCCTCCTCGAAAGCATTTCGATACTCGGACATAGTCTTTATGGCATTCTCCAGCAGACCCACTGCCCTCATAATGTCCATTTTAGTGTCTTGGAGCAGTTTGGAGACGACATTCACACTCTCCAATATCTTGGTCTGGAGAACCACAAGAAAAATGAAATTAAATTTCTCCATCTCTTTCTTCAATCCCGCTGCTACTGTACGCTCATCCTTTGTATCACTTGTTAGCGATATTTTTGTTAGCGTCTTCATGACGTCAACATATCTGTAGCGCAGAGCTGCAAGAGAATCATAACGAGATGACCAGCGGGTAGGGCACAGTCGCTTCAACGTGACACCAGGGTGAGATGAACCATCGGATGAAATAATCCCATCCAGCATGGCCCACCGTTTAATACTGTGGCCAAAGAACGAGTAAATATTTTCAACAGTGCCATAAAACTTCTTGAGCTCAGTAATGTCATTCACAGCATCATTAAGGACTAGATTTAAATTGTGGGCTGCACAATGTACATAAGTGGCAAGTGGTTCCTTTTCTTTAATTCTCGCCTGTACACCAGAATAAATCCCACTCATGTTAGCTGCTCCGTCATAGCCTTGCCCACGACACTTAGAAAAATCAAGACCATTTGCTTCAATGCTCTTTATTATTGCTTTTTCAAGCTCACTAGCAGACGTATCCGTTGTCTCCTTGAAGCCCAAAAAAGCTTCTGTTATTTTTACATCAACAGCTACATCCATTTTATTCCTGACTATGGTTACATACCTATATACTTGGCTTAACTGGTCGTGCCTAGACAGATCCTGTGTGGTATCCATAATCACCGAATAAAACGGTGCTTCGTTTATTTCAGCTGTTATGTCCTGTTTAACTCGCTGTGCCAATATATATATGATCTCGTTCTGGATATCGGGGCTAAGGTACTTAACTGAGCCTTCAGGTCGACTTATCAGCTCTTTAAGCACAGGGTCGTAGGTTGCCAGCAGATGGATAATGGAGAGAAAATTCCCGCTGTTTGCCTGTCCCGAACGTTCCCTGTGCCCCCGGAATGAGAGGTTGCAAGTAGCCAGCATTAGTGTCACATTGACAATGCGTTCTAGCACTTGTCTCCAAAACGCAGCAGCGTTACGCACATCCCTCTCCATTTCCGCATCAATTGTAACGTTCAGTTTCCACTGCTCGTACACGTTACAGGCTATACAATGCATTTGGGAGGATTCATGGATATTTATCTTTTGAGCTAAATTCCCCCAATCTCTAACTCCATTCACCCATGCCTCCTTAAAGAATGGTGAACTACGGTCTCCAAACAGCCAACATGGCTCGCAGTACGCACGGTCCAATATAAGGGAGTAGCAAAGCCACCTACGAGGGAGTTTTATACCAGCCTTTGTTCTGGTATGGTAATGTGCCACATTAAAGGAACGCCTTTTTCCTTCATCCATTGGGAATGGACCGCTGGGTTTACAAGGCCCTGTAACTATAATATACCGTTTTAAATCGGCAGAGATGTTTTCGTCATATAGCCCCCTGTCTGTGGGGTACTTCGGCGGAGGCACAAGGGGGCGCTGCGAGTGATGTGTTGTTACCACTGTGTTCCCATTCTCTTGTGTCGCGTTAGCGGCCCACGAGGTACTCGGTCCAGGTTCTTCTGATCCTCCTGTGGCTGTGACTGTGTTTGACACGGAAGCCGCGACTGTCCCCAAGCCTAGGGTCTCGTTAGTCCTGCATTAATACAAATAAAATGAATATGTTTATCTACCTATTTGTAATATATGTCCTTCAAAGTTACCTGCTTGACAGTTCAGGGTGTTTTGGTTCCTCATGTACCGCCGAGAGCGAGTAACACGGGCCTAAGCTAGACGAGCATAACACTGATTCATCGGCAGCAGCAGCTAGGGAGTGCCGGTCCCCGGGTTCAATGACAGCGGTTTGTCTGCCTTTAAAAAATGCATTTAATTTGGGCAACTTTGCAATTTTGTCAGCCTCTTCTTTCTTTTGTTTTCTTTTCTGACTGCCGCTTTTGTGCTTATACGCTCCTCCTGGGCTAGGCATGATGAATAATAAAGGACTTGTCAGCTCAGATTATTTTTGTTTGCAGAACATAATTTCCTAACTAGTTAAACATGCAGTGAGAATTTTGTACCAAGTAAATTGTCTCATCAGGGCAGGGAGGGCTGGCCCCTTCACGTCGTGGGAGAGGTGCAAGTGCATTGCAGGAGCAATCAAAGTCTAAATACCAAGCCTTATGTAGTAGCTAAAGAAAAAAAAAAAAAAACCCAGTGACGCAATCGTAATGAAATAAATAGTAAAAAAATATTCTAAAGAATTAACATGACGTCACTGGTATTTATTGTACTACTTTCCTTCTTCGGCTGGGGTTTATTTTATCCATAGAGATATAAATATATAGAGTGCTAACCTACTTCATAAAGAGGGGGGGGGGGCGAGCTGAAGGTACTGTCAGCTGTTGTCTTTTATGCTCCGGGGATCATAACTTTAGATACTTATGTAGTGTTATCCTTATTAAATATTTTAATTGCTTATTATTCATTATTTTATTAAGAGAAAATGTTTTTAAATTTGTTTTTCAATCACATCATTCCATAACGCGCAATAATGTTTTTCTAACTTTTATTATAACCTCTTAATATAAAAATAGTTCTTAATTTTATTAATTTATCCCTAACAGTAGAGGTTTGAAACGACGTGCAATCGAAATTGATAAAATATGGGGGTAATTTTAATTATGGTTATCATAAATAACATTCATAAAGGGTACATATCAATATTTATCTAACGATTTTTTACAGAAGGAATTTTGACAGAAATGAATTTTTCACGCTAGGAATTTTTGCAAAGCGGAATTTTTACCGAAAATATGTAGAATTTTTATTTACTGAAATGATTATGCATTGGAGAAGGTGGAATGGCCGTGAACCCTAGCATATATTAACCCTAAAGAATCCCCCTTCAAAACGCAAATACTCCCGACGCCTTCGGGTTCCGGAATGGGGTTCGGAATTGGAGTATCTCGAATCTGATGACTTAAATATCCCGTGGAACCCCAAGGAATATGATTTCTTTTAAATATTCTTCCCTTACTTATTCCAAGTTCTTCAATGTTTTGATCCCCACCTTTCTTTAAAATGTTCACAATCGACACCTTCATTATTTTCCAACTGTAAGCACTCTATATATCTATATGTATATCTATGAAATGAGTATCCTGTTATTATATAGGTCGGTAACTCAGCTAGTCAGAAACATTATAGCCAGCAAAAAAATGACAGAGATAGTGAGACTCAGACACTAGACCGGTCATTGAATTGAAAAAATATATTTATTCTCATTATGAATTTCATGTTGATTTTTTTTCTCTTTCCTTCTTATTTTTCTTTCTTTTTCTCCCGTTGGCTCGGGCCCCTCATCCCTCGGGCCCCAATGCATATGCATCGGCTGCATTACTGGATGCTACGCGCCTGGGGATCTTATCGTAGGAAACCTGAATATGTTTTAATAATTTATTTTTTTATACCTTGAATAAAGTCAATTTTATAGTCCAATCAGTAGTCAATTTAATTGTCCCTTTATTACGTGTATAGGAACTTTAATTATGAAAAAAATATATTTAAAAAATACGATTTATATTCAAAAATATCTAAAAGAGGTTGCGTGACAAGGAGGGTTTAGTGATTTAATTGAGAGAAGGTATTGTTTATTAAGTCTACGCCAGCAGAACGTAGAATCAGTTGACTTATAATGTGCATCGCAAAAGAGAAAAAGAGGACTTTTTTTCACGTCGAAAAAAGACGATTACGCCCAATCCTTCAAACAAATATATCCGTGATTATCCTCGAAAGCGTTTCCATCGACCATTTCTCAACAGTTAATCCAAAATAAGGTAAGAAATATGTTTCTTTAAATTTCGTGTAACATACCTACTATATATCTTGCCCTGGATATTCATTACTCCTGTCGAAGTAGGAACCTTGGACAGCGGGGACCTATATCTACGTGTTACGTGTGTACATGGCTGTGTGTGCAACTTTAAAACTTAAGATTGGCCTCTTCCTCGTGGAGAAATCGACCTTTAAAACATAGTGAGGGATCCCGGAGTGGAATACGGACTACAGAGTGATTTGAGACTTTTTGTCATTAGAAAAGTCCTCTTAATTGCTCAAAGCTTCCCCTCCTAGACATTACTGGGGCATAGGCTACACGGAGGACCTACTTTCGTGAATCGGAGTCCCTTTTTCTTTTTAGGAGTAAGAGTTGACATTGTTTTTATTTGTTCTTTTTTGCGGAACATTTTATAAGTTATGTCACGTAACCCTCTTGAAAAGCCCCGGAGGATATTTCTGAGAGTGAGAGTGCAAATGTAAAAAATGGTACTTATTCTTCTGTGTTAAAGAGGAGTAATGTTGCTCGTAGAGAAGCTTTGGTTCATGTGAACTTGGAAAAAAATATAAACGGGAGACTTTTGTTCTCATCCTGAATACAGTTGACGGAGGGGTTTATAGAGGTGATGGCCTTAAATATATACATGTATATGACATGGCTTTTATGTTTGGCTTTACGGAGCATGAAATTGCTGGGGCTAACCCAAGACTTGGCCTTGCTCAGGCTTGCTTTTTTCAAAGGAGCCTATAGATGTGAGGAAGCGCCTCCGTCATTTAAAAGTTCCTCGAGTTTTAAAGCTAAAAAACTCAGATGGGTCGGTAGAGGAGGTTACATTTCAGTTGAAGGGTACAGACAAAGTTCTATTTGACACGAAAAAAAAAGATATCTCTGACGCTCATTAATACCTTTAAGCGGGTCAACGAATATCGTTTGGTGGGATGGATGAAACAGTTTGGAGAGGTTCATGACCACTTCCCAAAAAGAAATCCCACTGATACTTTTGAAGAGGCAAAATATAAAAACTACAAGGAAGTATGGCGTGATAGCAATTATGGTGTAAACATGATCGCAGATCCTGCTTCCATTCCTCAAATTTTACCTTTTGAAGGAAATTTAATTAATGTGAAATTTTCGGGGGTGAGGCTGCAAAGCCAAAAGTGTTTTAGTTTTGGCCATTTGAAACATCATTGCATGGAGAAAAGGGTGCAAATTGTAGATTATGAGCGTGCTTTGCTCGTACGATTCAAGAGAAAAAAGCTTTTTGTCATTCTACCATTGATACTCCAACAGTTACAGACGTTCGAGTAGAAGACCCCTCCGCATCTTCAGTTGTTATTGAAGTGGTTAATTCAATGGGTATAGGTTCTGTAATTTGCAAAGATGTATTGGCTGAAAATGATTCAGAGACAGTCCGGGATTTGTCAGGATTTACCCTCTACCTCCTCTGGGGACATAGTAGAGGTCATTCAGACTGCCAATGCTGCAGGAGGAGACATTCAAAATAAAGTCCTGGGTTGCAGCACTTCTGCTATGCCCTTACTCGGTTCCTCGATGATCGTTGAGGTAGAAAGTAGTTGTGAAACTCAAAATAACGTTCTTCATAGAGAGATGGAGGGTAAAAATAATGGTGAAGAAACCCTTCTCGTTACAATTGAAGCGTCATCTACAGACACTGTTAGAGGGAGTGGAAACGAATTTACTGCCCCTACTACACCGACTCCATCCGAACAGCAATCTTCGGCAACCACATCGACCTACGAATGCCAGCTCAATAAAAAGTTGAAGCCACATCTTGACACCTCTTTAATAATTGAACATCGTACTCGTTCTCACTCCACTGGAAAACGAAACAAACCGGATTCCGCAAATTCTCCGGACAGTGATCATAATCCTTCAAAGGTAACAAAATCGTAAACTTATGCCTTTTCCATTTCAAGCAAAGATCACGGACTTTTTTTTGGACAACGTGTCTGATGATGTGTCCTCAAACCTGGGAATAACAAAAATTATTTCTCTCAATACGAGAGGAGGAAAGGAGAGGAAGTTAAGGCATTCTCTAATGAAGCAATTAACAGACATGAATGCTGATATAATCTGCCTTCAGGACATTAATTCTCGTACATCTTCATCCTGTAGCTTAGATTGTTGTTTGTGCCTTCCCAAATGTTATTACCACTACTTTACCGGCTCGGGTTAAATAGAGGGGTTTATATCCAAGAGAATTTATATCACTTCTTGTGTTAAGGAATACTCGGGCATTAGTGAATGGCACAAATTACGTATCACTTCGAATGGTTATGTCTTTTACATTATTAATGCTTATGGCCCAAATGAAAAGTCCTCTGCTTTTTATCAAGCTATATTAAATAATCAGCTCCAAAGTTCTATTCCTCTTCTTCTTCTTGGCGACTTGAATGTAGATTTGGAAAAACCTCACTCTAATTATGTAAACCGTTCAATGCTAAATAAGGTCATTCTTTGTTTAAACTTAACTGACCTTACAGAAAAATGGAGTCCTGGGAGCTTTTCTTGGTCTAGGGGTAGGATCAAATCAAGGATTGATTTAGCATTGGCGTCTTCATCATTTGCATCTAAAGTTAAAAAGGCGTTTTACCGTCCTAATACTTTCTCCGATCATAAAATCATTGAACTAAAATTGATAGGCAGTGGTTCTAAATTGAGCCAAAAGTTTCCAAGATGGGTCCTTGGTTATGATACTTTCATCAATAAGCTTAAATTAAATTTAGAGAAGAACTTTCATGCAAATCTGTCCCCTGCTCAAGCAACTTCCGTTCTCTCAAGAACTATACTCCGTACTGCTTATAAGTTTAAAGATACCATCAAAAAAGAAAAGTATTCCAAGCAAAAATTAATTGAAGACGTACTGAACAAGGACTCTTTGTTTGTCAAATCGCTCATGACAGATACCATTAACATCTATAACATTGCTATCGTCACTGAAGCAGAAATGGAGGCTAAAGTTGCTCGTGAACAGAACACAAATAAAAGAGTCAGGGATCTGTTTAAGACGGATAAAGTTTCTACCTCTTCTGTCTCCAAAATTATTGAAGCCAGTAAGGTCCTCACACGTGGAGAAGACATTTTAAAATATTTTTATGTACGATTTCAATCTTTGGTAGGCCACAGTGATGGTCCACTTCCAAAAGCCAAACGTATTAATAGTCATGAGCATATATTTACCCATGAGAACTGAAAATTATATTAAGAATAATCTATTATAAAAGAATAAATTATTTTTTAAAAAACGACGCACAGTCATAACGATCCCCTCATACAATTATTTGACCAAAAAATTGTGATAAGAGCAATTAATAGCCTTAAATCAAATAAAAAGCCTGGTCCAGACCAAATCCCACCGCAAGCATATAAAAGTTTGCCAACATGTTTTGTTTCGAGGTTAACAATCTCTACAACTCAGTTTATTGCACCGGAGTACTCCAAAGTGCTGGAGAACGTCTAAAGTATATTTATTCCCAAGCCGGGGAAAAAGGATTACTCCGAACCACGAGCTTTCCGACCAATTACTCTAACAAATGTGGCGCTAAAAATCCTGGAACGTATGTTACAGTGGAAAATCAATCAAGGTGTAATTTGTCCTTCCTAACCAATTTGCCTTTTCAAAGGGACAATCCACAGACACAGCCATAAGTAGGCTTTTGGATACTTGTGAAAATAGTTTTCATCGGAACGAAGAAGCCCTGGTTGTCTTTTTGGATATAGAGGGTGCTTTTGATAGAGTTGGATTTTGTCATATCATCGAGAGCATGCACAAATATGGGGTGGACGAGAAGACGATAACGTGGTACGACAATTTACTGAAAAGTAGAACTGTTTCTGCGGAGCTAGGTGGGGAGCATGCATCAATAACTCCGATGAAAGGTTGTCCACAAGGAGGAATACTGTCAACTATTGCGTGGAACTTAGATTTTCAAGAAGCTATGGAAGAGCTCGAAAGACCAATTCATAAGGTCGCCTACGCAGATGACCTGGCATTGTGTGTCCGGGGCACTGATCGTCACACCCTTTTCTGCTTGATGCAAGATGCCCTGAACAAACTTACGAATTGGGCTAATAAGAGAGAAACCATCTTCAGTTTACATAAAACTAAGTTCATGCTTTTCTCCAAAAGAAGAAAAGACAAGAATATTTGTCTATATCTGTCCGGGACCAAGATTGAAAGAGTTAAAACCTTTAAATATCTTGGACTTATACTGGATGATGAACTGAAGTGGAGAAAGCATATAGAACACACCATCTCCAAGGCCAAGAGGAGTCTATTTGCACTGAGAGCCTTTGTCGGGTCAGACTGGGGTCTTAGTCCTCAGAAGTCCAAATGGATATACGAAGCCTACGTCAGATCCATTGTAAGTTACGGTGCTATTGTATTTGCACCAAAGCTTCAAGGAAGCAGATTTGTAAAGGATGAGTTCAGCAAGTTGCAGAGACTTGGCCTCATGAGTATCACTGGGGCCATGAGGTCCACTCCCACGGCTACAATGGAGATACTTTGCGGGCTTATGCCACTTCATCTTTATGTTATGGAGCGTGCATGCATGATGAGACTTCAGACAAGGAAGGAAAATCCACTCAAATGGTTCGACCATTTGCGAGAGGTCACCTACAATATCTAGATAGATATATACGTCGAAATGAATCCCAACTCCCCCTCCTCGCGTACCTTTTTGGTCTGGTACTGTGAGATATGCAGTGCAAAGAACATGGTGCATCAAGGAATTTGATCTGGTTGGCTATACCGACGGTTCAAGAATCAATAATCAGACAGGTGCCGGCTGGGCTTTGACGAAGGGTGACACTGTGCTCGACCAAGGAACCTTGAAGCTCGATGAAACAAACACAGTTTTCCAAGCTGAAGTGGAGGCTATTAAGAACCTTTCTTTCATCTTCATGGAGATAAATTGAGAGGGAAGAAGTTATTAATCCTTTCTGACTGCCTTTCAGCCATCAACAGTCTCGAGATGAAGCGGGGTGATCTTTTGTCAGAAGAAATTATCGGCTGTAAAATGCCTTAAACAGCTCAGCATGTTCTATAACGATTGGATGGATAAGAGGACACGATGACAACACTGAAAATGAATTCGCGGACGCATTGGCAAAGACGGAGCCAGGAGAGGCACACCTGTCTCTGTACCGATATCGCTATGTCAAACCAAGAATGCCCTTCGACAAGCGTCTTTGAGGATGGAGAACCAAGTGGCGGGAGATGAGCTCTTGTAGGCAGTCGAAACTGTTCATCCCGAATCCGTATATGGGAATGGAATCTTCAAATTCAAAAGAGCTCAAATTTCTGTCATTGTTGGCATGATTAGCGGGCACATCGGACTCAACGGGCATCTTTACAGTTGGGAAAGGCCATACGCCCACTTGTAGACTATGTAACGAGGATGACGAAACTCCACACCACCTCATCTTCGACTGCCCAGTAACAATGGAGAAAATGATGGCTCTCAAGGGAGAGATTAAAGATAAAAGTTATCCTTGGAGGAATATATTTTTAAAGTATATAGATGTTTATGTGTTTTCAAACATATTTTTATTAATAAGATCGTAGCTCCTAGATAGGTTCACTACCGGCTGATACCGGATTAAGTTCCGGTGAGGTGGGTCCATCTAGGAGCTAAACAAACAAACAGAATAATCTTAAAAAGAACAAGGCTTGTGGCCTAGATGGAATCATAATTGAAATATTCTCGGTCTCTACAGCAAATAGTTCCTTGTCTTCTAAAAAATTGTGCGCAAATGGAAGGAAAAGGTAGGCTACCGTCTTCTTTGACCAAAGGACGAAACGTCCTTGATCCTAAAAAGGGGGGTGGAACGGACTTTAGCCATAGAGGCCATCACAATTTTAAATCAAACATACCGTGTTTTTTCAGGCGTCCTTGCTCAACAGAGCAGACAATTCTAAATAGCAAAATTGGTTGTCACAAAGGGTTTTCTCAAGGATCGCCAAATCTATGATATTCCCGTAATATGCCCAAGCCTGCATTGACTCTACAAAAAAGAGAGGTCAATTCGCAACAATTATTGCTGTTAGACTTCTCAAAAGCGTTTGACTCGAATATCATAGCCAAGTCCTGATAGCAGTACGGAGACTTCTGCCTCGGAAGTTCTTCAATCCCGTGCGAGTGCTATTGTTAAATGTTCCTCATCCCTATCCTTGGACGGCCTGGAAAGTATCCGATAACAATAGGAAAAGTTGTAGCCAGGGCTGTCTATCGGCTCCTTGCTATTCATCGCAGCAATTGAAGAGTTCGCCCAGAAACTCTTGAAAATTTTTGGAGGCTTCGGCATTATATCGAGGGTTCGCCTCATCTTTTGGATATTTATGCTGATGATATTACCATTTCAGTAGAAGCCAACTCTGAGCCTCAACTGGTGAAAAAAATTGATATTATTTTTTTAAAAATCACTAAGTTCGAAAAAATCCCTGGACTTTCCGTTAACAGAGCTAAAACTGCAATTCTCCCCATTGGTTCTTGGTTTCCATCTCGGGATCTTAGGATTCACTCTTGTAGTGAAGTCGAGAATAGAGATTTTGGCATTCATGGAATAGGTGGGGTATTGATGAAAGGAACTGGAACAGCTTAAATCGTCTTGTTCTTCAAAAAAAACTAAATGTGGAGGTTCTCAACCTTCAAAAGAGAATTGATTTGTACAACTCAAAGGTTATCCTTTGTGTTGTATAGAGCATTCTCCTCCCCTTTTTGCCGAAAAGGCAATCATGAACGAAGATAAGTGGCTTGGATCATTATTTCATAGTTCTTACATTAAAGCCTTAAAAAGAAAAGAGAATCCACTTAGGGGGGAACATAGTACACCTCTTCCCTTATAATTCCCAACATGTACTTAAAACTCTTCGTAATTTATTCCAAAACCCTCTTGTAGAGTGGTGCAGATCGGTTTCATTGAGTAATGTTTGCATTGGATTTTGTTTGGTGTCGAGCTAACAAATCGTCAAACAGTTCTCTTTCACAGGTCTGGGGTTGTGCCCAAAGATTTTATGGAGAAATGTTCCTGTTTTGAAGAAACTGCATTACTGATATAATCAAGTGCAATTCGGGCAAAAAATATTTTTTCAGGAAACTGAGTTGTCCCGAAGTCCTCGAGGAGATGGCCATAAAAAGAACTATCAAACACGATGTGATCCTGTGGGTCCTTTTCGTGATGGCAGGTTTTTATTTATTTATCAAGAGCTGCTCTCTATTATCAGGTGCTCAGCCCTGGTATCTAAAATGACTTCTCCCATTCGTTCCGGTTGTGAAGAAAGTTTGAACATCTGTCAAAATACGTTGACCTCCTCAAACTTCCAGTTTGTTGGAAAACGAAATTATTAATCTCTTATAGGGATTGCTGATGGGACAAAGTTTACGGCTCAGCTGCAGATACCGCTGATCTCCATCGTTTTATACTTCCATGCAAAGATTGTGGGAAATTTATAAAATATTTGCATGCTTTGTAGATTGTCATCAGTAGCCATCCTAAAACAATTCATCAGTTTGAATGTCTAAAGGTTCAGACCCCAGATACAAACAATTTTGCAAAGCCATCGTCCTCTTCGGTTTGGCAGATCTCTTTCTGCAAAATCTAGAGCAATAAATAGCAATCTCTTGAATACCAAGCTCTTATAGCTAAGAGGTTAGCATCTCACTCTGCTATCAGTCGTGGGAGGTAAGGGCAATTATTCTAGCGGCCCTGCGGCAAGATACGCGGCGTTGGACCTCAAGATCCCCTCTGTCACCGATGGAAAGTGGAGTTGGGCTGCTGATGTAATTCGCTACTTCTCTTCGTGTTCCCTGCCTTATGGGAACAGTATTAAAAAACTTTTACGCCAATTCAAGAATTTAAAATAGAAAGGTTTAT
>CP045893.1:4946701-4958700 GCA_013387185.1 Caligus rogercresseyi
TAAATCAAGGAGAAGATAAATAAGGTGAGGCAATGGAATCGACGTAGGCAATTGCAGGGCGACAGCTGACTATTTTGTTGTGATATCACAAGTGCTACGCTTGAATTCTAGTTCAGTTTGTATTGTAAAGCGAAAATGTGATATCCTCGAGGAAGTAATGGTGTTAGTGCCATCCCCTCTTGCTATAATCCTCGAGATGCATGATATTTTGCACTTCCGACGAGGGATCCCAATATCCAACATCTGTGGATTGCACGATGCAGAAGATCCGACAGGATTAGCTTAAAGAATGCGAAGATTTGCGATCGTCATTTTACTCTAGATGACTTCCAAAGGAATATTCAGGCTGGAAGAATAGGAAGAAGCTTTAGTCTCAAGTTGTTCCTACACTCTTCATCCCTGGATCACCCTCCTCAAGTGTGTCCAAGTCCTTCAGACAGGTTCGTCAAGAAGCCCGTGAACGAAAAAAATTGTGAGTTGACTAGTGAGAAGGAATAAGGAACTCTCAGTCACGAAAATGAAGCTGTCCTGCTACAAAGCTAAGTGCCTCAACTTGGCTCATAACACTTTAAGGAAAACTTTAATTAGAACCTCATTGGAAAATAATTACACAGCGAATTCAAACAAGAAGGTAATTAATCCTTTGACAAAGTTCATTCAGGGCTACTCAAAAGAAGATGTAACTACCGCCCTCATTCTACGGAGCATATGTACCCGGGCCTTTGAGTACTTGCGCTCACGGAAACTCCTTCCTCTGCCTAGTCGGCAAACACAGGAAAAATTCCAATGACTGTTCCAACGAGGGTCTCTCCTATATTGCTGGATACTCAGGAAGTTTAAAGAACTCCACCCACATTTGGTGAAACAGAGGAGTAACATTGAAGGATTTGAAGAAACACAAAGTCCTTGGATTGAGTTATTACCGCCCCTTCTCCCGATTTTTGAAGTTCTGCCACCTCTTAGAAAATCATTTCCATTTTTTTCATAATAGCCATCAAGACGCAATCGGATAAAGACCCTGTTTTTCTAAGAATTTTTAAGCCACTTATCAATTTTATCCAAATTGGTCAAAATAAATTATTATTGCTTTTGTAATAAATAAAAAGAACACGGATTCGAGTCAATTTTCTTAATAAGCTACTTAAACTGAAAAATGCTAGTGAAAACTTAAACACATAGGTCAGGTACTAATGAGCGTAATTCTATTCATATTCTTATGTTCCCCTTTTTTATATGTACATATGTAGAATTCTATTATTGTGATTTATAAATTTCTTGAAATAAATGAAAATCTTGAATATAAAATTATTTTTATGGTTGAAACTATTATTGGCTAATTACTTAAAATAATGAATACTAATGATAAATCATTTACTTAACAAATTTTCATGCAACATGGGTTCTGTACACTAGCACAGAACAATATTGTAATGAATATTTTCAATGGAATATAAAGTTGAGAAATAATTACTAAATCATTGCACTAAAAAATAATTTTTTCATTGTAGCATTCGTGACGTCACAAAATTATTCCTTTTGATCAAAACATAAGTCAAAGATTTCCTCTTTGACTCACCTTATTTATATTTCCTTGGGGTAAATAACAATGACAAGGTAATACCAAATATCCTATGAGTAAACAAACTTTTTGTTGTGGTGTGATTGAGAGGCTGGGAGTGTATCTATGTTTAAACATAATAATGATAATGTAAATTGATATTATTGTTTTTTTTCGTTTTAAGATTGATAAAAATAAGAGCTTTGGACCCACATGTAAAACTGTTTAAGAATCAAGTCAAGTATTTTACTTCTTTTCTATACCTTCAGTATATACAAGAAATGACTTGAAAGGGTGACGGGAAAATTCCCGCAACAAAATTGCTGGAATGAGTAGGGGAAAAACCAAAGGGCTTATCGGCAGTGGGTTGAAACCATAGAGATATAAAGATATAGAGAGCTTATTGGATTTGTCAGAGAAATACGTCATTGTGTCAAGAAACATATATCTGTGTATTCAAAATAAACAAAGTAATTTGTACTACGTCATCGTAAGCTGATCATAGAGCTAGATTCTATCACTATGATCAGCTTACGATGACGTAGTATACATTACTTGTTTATAGTGGACACACAGCAAAAACAAAACGTTGTTTCTCTGCTATTGAAGGGAATCAGCTCTTATATCTTTATATCTCTATGGTTGAAACCCCCAAGTGTGTCATAGTTGTGATCGGTGGGAACCGAAGTCCATTTGGTGGCAGGATTTAAGTCTCATTATGCCGTAGCTGTGAAACGATGGACATTTGGGATTGGATTGGACACCCTAATAGGAAGCTATAAAGCCAATGGTACATTTGTTCCTAAAAATCTCCGTTAATCATTTTTCGTTTATCAAGTATTTGCGGGTTGAAATTCAATATTGGCGGGTCTGTGAGGGGTTTTACTGTTATTTCATCGTGCGCAAATTCCTCGTGTACTTTTTTAAAGCTGCCTTTTTGACATGTTCTTGTCTGTTTGCTCTTTTATAGTCAGTCAATTTCCTCGTTATCTTTTTTTCGTGGGCATTTGCCATGAAGCTTTTTCTCGTCAAGCATTCTTCTCGCTGCTTATTTTTACTATTAATAAAATCCAGGCTTGTGAACGGAAACGCAACTTTTTTTGAACGCTGAACGTTGAACGCAAAAAAAAAAGAGTTTTGCGTTCAGCGTTCAATTTTTCCAACATTTCTTGGACTTTTTTCGGAAAAACGTCATCACTACGCATTACTTTTTTCGAAAATTCTTTTCTAAAAAAAAAACTCATCACTAAGCAGTACTTTTTTGAAAAATTATTTTCTAAAAAAAAACCGTCATCACTACGCAGTACTTTTTTGGGAAATTACGTCATCACTACGCATTACCTTTTTGGAAATATTTTCTAAAAAAAAACGTCATCACTACGCAGTACTTTTTTGGGAAATTCTTTTCTAAAAAAAAAAAACGTCATCACTACGCATTACTTTTTTGGAAATTTTTTCTAAAAAAAAACGTCATCACTACGCAGTACTTTTTTAAATATTTGAACGCTGAACGCTAACGGAACGCTGAACGCAAAAACATTGAACGGAACGCCAACTTTTTTTGAACGCTGAACGCAAAAAAAACTGAACGCTCACAAGCCTGATAAAATCTATTGGGCTCAGTCCACCGCCGACCCCTTTGAGGTGTAAAAGACGTCCAACTTCTTTCAGACCTTAATCTCGCTAGTTCTGCATGCCTCAGCTGAGGGCCTCATTAGATTAAGGTCTGAGAAACTCTTAGGGATGGTATCTTTACACCTTCGAAGGGTCAGCTGTGGATTTCAACCTCATGGGCCCCTCGGCTGAGGTATGCAGAACTCGCAAGATTAGGATCTGGAACCCTCTTAAGCCGAGTGTCTCTTAAATTTAAAAGGGTCGGCGATAAATTCCAACCTCATGGACCCTCAGATGAGGCAGGCGGTACCCGCGAAATTAGTGAGGGAAAAACGCTTTGGCTGTATTTCTTTTACGCCCGAAAGGGTCTGCAGTAGATTTTGAACCCATGGGGCACCCCGCTGAAGCCGGTGCAACCCCTTAAATTATGATATATAAAATCTTAGGCTGGGTGTTTTCTACCCTAAGAAGGATCGGCGGTTGATTCAACCCATGGGATCCCGACTGAGCCTGCGAGATTAGGATCTACAACAAAGTAAAAAATACACAACGAGGAAAATGCTTCCTGACAAAATGTACAAGAGAAAAAATAACGAGTACTTTGACTGACCGAATATGAAAGATCAAGTGAGAAATACCAACGACAAAAATATGGAGCTATAAAAATGTCCACGAGGATTTGTGCGCGAATGAATTACTATATTACTCTATGAGGCTACAGCAATCATGATATTTTAAACAGAGCTGGACTACCGATTGATATTCTGTAGATTGTTGTACCGGTGGTATTTTTTATCGATACTGATATGAAACACCCACCAGTTACTGCCATATATTGTATTATTTCTATCAATTAGTAAGGATTTATTTAAAAGTTGACACGCACTTAAAAATTAAAAGCCGCATTTCTCTAAATGAATTGCTCGTAGTTGATTTTTCTTCAAAAAGCTGATAATTATCAGCTTTATTTTAACTATATTTAATTATATTTAAACATGTGTAAAATTGTAACATATTAAAAATCCTCAATTTTTTATCTGGTGATAAACTTTTCTATAATATGATGTTACCTTTCATATTTGGAGCATGCTCTTCATGTTAGGATATTATTTTTGAGTAACTCTGAATGAATTGTGTTTTTTTTACATTTTATACACTTATGTTGAAAAAAGAATCCTTTCTTAGAAAAGTCTTCATTTGATTCATATTAATCCAGTACATTTTCGTAACAATAATCAAAACATTGTAAAATACGTATGCCTCTAAACAAATTTAAAATTAAACAGCAAAAAAGTATATGCAAAAGTAAATTTAATTAAAAGAAGGATCCAATGAAAAAGTCTATTATTATTTTCGTGAATAAATGTCGGAAGAAGCTCATCATACCAAGATTTCTCATAGATGATTATATACAGATATAAAAAGCAGCATATTTGAATATGCTTATAAAGTGGATTACTCCAAGAATTAGGTTAAAGTAAGCTCATACATGTTGTTGATACTATTATTGCATTCAAAAAGAGTTTATTAAATATTCAATGGGAAGTTCCATTTAATAAGGAATTACTCTTTAGATGTTGATCTTTTGCTTTTGAGTAAATGTATGGATGGAAGGAGGACACTTTTCAAAGAAAATAATTAAAGAATAATTTTGGGCACAGAAGCATAGATTAGCATGTTTCTTTTCAAAAAAATTCTTGCTTGAATAGATGTTTTCTTTGGTATGTAATAGAAGAGTTAGTAGACTAAAGCGTTAAAGTAAAGTAGCGCATGTATACCATAAAATTATTCTTTTTCCCAAAAGGAATTGGCCAAAATATTAGTTCCTTCTTTAGTCCGTAAGGGACGCTTTGATGCTAGAGCTCTTTGAAAATAATAACAAAGTTCTTATTTATTATATTTGGAGACGATCTCGCACAATGTGTAGTGATTGATATATATGAGAAATTATCAAACTTGGTCCCTTTAAACCGGGTTAAATAGGATTGTGACGTAATTTCAGGATAGACGACATCTACGTTAAGGAAAATAACCAAATTTTGGCCAATTTTTTTTTGTTTACTTTTCTTGCATCCGCTACTTTACTTGAACGTTTTACAGTAGGTACTACTTTTCGAGATTACAGTTGATATATTTTCTGCTGCTGATATGAACCTTTTGAACCCAGTTTGTTAAAATATAAAAACATATATATTGAAAATAAGGTGAATTATAAATTTTGAGTAAGAAATGCATTGTTAAATATTTGAGTTGAACATAATAACAATTTTTTTTTCAAAAATAGAAAAAAATAATACACAGTGCTATAAATGTATAATTAAAAACCTTAATTTTCTGTCAAAGTCTATTAATAATCTTTCTATAAGGGAGGGAGCAGGCGGAGAAGAAAAGGAATTTCCATAAACTACCTAATATTGCTACCCATTTCATGATTTGTGGAAATCAGTTCGGATAAATTGAAGAGTGAGTACAAATACTATTTCTGATTTCTAAGGAATGAATTGTATTAGTACACAAGATTTCGAACTTCTTTGGCCATTCCATTTATTTTTTAAATCAAACAACAACCGCTGATGTCATACAAAACCTTATTCCTTTGTTTGAATATTAAGTAATAGGTATGAAAATGGGTTTGGCAGGGTACTTAATTTAGTGAGATGAAGTATCAGTATGGGTAGTTATATGTCATATTCTGGCTCCCAAATATGTACATTGTACATCCTTTCATAGAGGTATTAATTGATTAGATTGTAGGCAGAGTTGGAGTTAAATGTAAGAAAACATGGGGAGTTTTCATTTTCTCTTCTGATAAGAATATTTAATTGAGATATGATCTTATTTTGGATTCGTTTTGTGATGCTTTTATTCATATGAGAGAGACTTTTTCATTGCTTGCTTGAAGTATGGTTCCTTTTATTTTATTTTATAATGTGATTTGTGGACCGAAATCCTTTGTGTTAGTAATTTCAGGCTTGTGAACGGAACGCAAACTTTTTTTGAATGCTGAACGTTGACGCAAAAAAAAAGAGTTTTGCGTTCAGCGTTAAATTTTTCCAACATTTCTTGGACTTTTTTCGGAAAAACGTCATCACTACGCAGTACTTTTTTTGGAAATTCATTTCTAAAAAAAACATCATCACTAGCATTACTTTTTTTGGAAATTCTTTCTAAAAAAAGTCATCACTACGCAGTACTTTTTTGGGAAATTCTTCTTAAATATTTGAACGCAAAAACATTGAACAGAACGCTAATTTTTTTTGAACGCTGAACGCTCACAAGCATGGTAATTTTTATATTGCTATCCTTCATGTATATATTCTTCTGGGACCATTTCTTTTTAGTTACATTCCATGAGTCATCATTTTCCTTTTCTATCCTGGGTCTTCCTGGTCAATTTTTTGTTGTGCCATTTTTTCTGCACCGTATACCGAATAGGTACTGTATTAAAAGTGATGTCCAGAAGATATGGATCAGGAAAATGCGGCCTAGCAAGAAATGGCACAGGAGGACCCAAGATAGAAAAGGAAAATGATGAATTATGGAAATTGGCCAAATTTATGGGTAGGCAAGTATTTGAGTGGAATAAACCTAAGTATTTACCAACCACTATTTTTCATATAAATGGAGCAATGATGAAAATCATTATTTGGAAATTACAAAATTATTTCTTTGGTGTTATTAAACATCATATTTCGGTCATTTTTCCATTTTCCACTTATATCTTGGGTTATGTCTTTCAGGTCATACTTTTTTCTTGGTACATTTTTATCTAGGCCGTTTTCTTCTTAACATAATCAAAAAATTATAAAAATTATCGCCGGGTACTTACATTTTCAATGCCCTTAATTTGTTTAGCAGATTTTTTATGAAGATTTCAGTTTTCGTACAGGCCTTTGCTGGTATGGCGTTCGGGTCACTTTACTCCTGTGTATATCTTCATGTTTTTTGGACTTCTCGGTTTTCCCATTGGACCATTTGCTAACGAAAGATTGGAACGATATAATCAGCCAAAACTATGATGGGGCTTCGCAGCTGTATAGATTCTTCTCTGATACTGATTGCCAAGTATCCCCCATGAATGAAGCTACAATCAAAATACACTGACAATAATAACTTCATACTATATGAAAAATGTACTTTACCTTCGATAATTGCAAAATAAATTACTTATTTTGTAAGTGTCTACCTTTCATGTAACTTTAAACCTATTGTGCATTTTGTAGTCTCCTGTATTTTTCTTAAAAGTATATCTCCAAACTACTTTACATATATTGATAAGTTTAAAAAAGTTATTATTTTATTATATGATGATTATGCAATTTCTTAAGCCACTTACTTTAAATTGCTTTTAAAAAGTTATTATTACTTCTTTTAAAAAGTATAATAATTACATTATGTATTATAAATTAATAGCCTACCCCTTGCCCTGCCTCTAAACTATTATTTGTTAAATGCATCCACATATATCATAATGGATGCAAATAACAATAAATAAAAACAAGGGAAAAAAGGGATATACATAGATATGAAATGGCAGCCATTTGGGATGAATACTTATTTGACGATCTATAATAAATCAAGGCAACTAAAAAAAGACTAATTTTGAAAGTTCAATGTGACTATATAATATTTTTGGTATATGTCAATGCATTTCAGAACAGTTTTTATAATTTCGATATCTGGCATGAAAATAAGAAAATATCAATTTAGTAGAACGAAGTATGATCATATTAAGTAACTACTTTTAGGTGATTATTGAGGTTGCATTTAATATTATTGTGATTTGTTACGAAGAAAAAAAAATAGGTTTGCCTTTTTATTTTACATATAATTATTTACAAGTGTCAAAAATAATTTTATTTTTTAGAGAGTTACTGTGATTTGGAAAAGTGCATTTCAATATTGCTATCAAAGATTAAGGAACTTGCAAATAAAAAAGGCAAACCTGTTTTTTCTTCGTAACAAATCACAATAATCATTAAATAAACCTCAAAAAGCACCTAAAAGTAGTTACTTAATAGATCAATACTTCGTTCTACTAAATTGATCTTTCTTTATTTTCAGCCAGATATCGAAATTATAAAAACTGTTCTGAAATGCATTGAATATACCAAAATATATTATATTGATTATAGCAATAGACTCGAAACAAAAATATATCACCGCTGAAATAGAACACTAAAATGGTCAACTTTTGAATATATAGCCGATTTTCGATTAGTACGAAGATATATAAATTATAAGAACGGATTGAAATGCCAGATAAGTAGAAAAGTAAATAGTACTGACATTTGTGGTCTTCTTACTTCCTACGAAAATACCTGGGCCTGAACCATTAGAAATGATGAATATTGTAAATTTCACAAATATCTTATCCTGGACACAAAAGCAAAATTAAAATGATTAAAAGTATTTTTCATGTTTGCTGGATATGCAAATAGAAAATTAACAGTTTCAACTCAAGGACCAAAAACTTTTTACACGGTTAATCGTTCATTGTAAGCTACGATTCTGTTCGCCCTTTTGAGGACTTAAACATGACAACGAGTGTCTGGAAACGGTCCTCACGATATTGTGGTGCTGTGCAACAGAATATTCCGATCATTTTCTGACGTCTAAAGGACTGTTGTAGAATACTAAATTGTCACAAACCTTGAATGTAAAATGCAAATGCCGTTTTTTTTTGTTCAATTATCACTTCATTTAGTGTGAATTCGGGATGTGACGATTCTAAAATAATTTGTATATCACTTACTTAATCTCCGATTTAAATCCTAAAATACATGGAAAGGCCTTTCGACTCGGGGAAAAAGCAATAAGTTACCAGAGACTAGGACTTTCAGTATGTCGACTCTAAGTTTTGATATGTCAAAAGCTGATCTCCTACGATCCCCTGCATCCTTTCGAGCTAAGAGCATTTTTTTTCTGAAGCTACAAGAATTGCGGGTATATCCTTGAAAATCCAATCAATTCCGCTTGAAGGAACACAAAAATATTTTGACAAGGCTCTTCCTCCAACACTAAAGACCGATGAAATAATTTAAATAAATGCATAATATTGGTTAGGTTTTTGCATAATTGTATCCTTAAAATTGACATGTTTGAATTTAAATTAAAAATTGCTAGTGTTTTAGCCATATTTTTTAAAGAATGATTGCTTTTACTTAGCATTTATATATATTTTATGAGTTTTACTCCACAGCAAAAAAAAACCTACAACAACAAACTATGTTTAATTATGTTTCTATGACGCATTTGCCCTGGGCTTGTGTACTCATTAAAAAAGGAGATAACAAAATAGTTAATCCTCAAATATGGCTATAGTTTTAAAATGAGGAAAAACCTGCTTTTGCAAAATAGTGATTTATTGTTCAAAAGTAGATATCTATTTTAAAAGATGCAAAAGTTGAAGATAATTAAAATGGTTGAGTTCCATCTCATGGAAGGAGTTAAGACAAGTATGTGTAATAATACGTAATAATAATTATAAAACACAACTAAATTAAAAACTATAAAAAGCACCTAAAATAATACCTTACACATATTTTTTAGCCACGCTTCGCCATTCCGTTTGTGAACACTCTGTGCAGATCACAACGTGGGTTCTATTTGTAAAGGCGTTCCACAGGCTCATGTGACCGTTGTTAGGCTGAGGGACTTCAGGAGATTTAATTGGCCAACTTGGTCCTGGCGTTCATGGTGGCGTCCCAAAAACGGATGACGGGTATGGATATTTTTCAAGCCAGTAGGCAGACGACTGAGCAACGCCATTGTTGAGACTCCTCTAATTAATAAAATTTCTTTTAAAATTGAAATTTGTAGAAATATATATTTTTTGTAAAATCAATATGACAAAATTAATTTTAATAATATATTATTTGATTAAAACAAAACAAAAAAAGAACAATATTATTGTAAAATATTTTAAATTAACAATAATTAATAAGCCGTCTAACTTAGGATAAAGTAACGGTTTGACCATCTAGACCAGCGGTACTCACCTTGTCCTAATCAGGAGCCTCATTGACGAAAAAAATATTTTACAAGAGCCATGTAGCGCCACATTATGTAATAACACCACATTATGTAATAATCAGGAAACGACCGGGACACGTTTATCGCCGGGGCTTAATTTTTTCAAGCCGAGACTTTAATATATTCGTTCTTCGTCATTCTGAAAGTAGCGACTTTTTTAGAAAATAATTTTTGCCATTAATTTTTTAATTTAAAATATTTTCTAAAAGAATGAGATGACGTTTTTTACGAAAAACAATTTTAAATATATTTTTTTAAATATAAAACCGGTCGTTCCTGGTAAAATGTAATAAATTTTCAGTGGGACTTAAAACAGCTGCAACTAATCTTAAAGGAGCTGCATGCGGCTTGCGAGCCGCGGGTTGAGTATCGCTGATCTAGACTGTCTCTCAATATGCGCAAAAACTTCATATGCCAGTCATATTAAATCATCCATTAATACTTTCATGACAATTTACTCATTCAAAATCCTTTCAATGGATAAAGTTATACTTTGTGTATGGTTGGTGGTAAGGTCGACCAATGCTATATTCATAAATATTCTTTTAAAGTTTATGACTGCAGAATATACATAAAAATAATCAATATTTTTGTTAAAAGTCTGTGAGGTAAAGTTTGTGCATTTCTCATTCCTTGGCTTACACTCTGAATGTTTGCATAGCAAAAAGTTGCATAGGAGGCTGCATTGAAAGGGACCGCCCTATTAAGACAACTGTCTTATAATAGCAGTCATCATTCTTGAATGGTGGGTGCATGAATTATAATACTTTCAATAATATTCTTTTTATAAAGGAGATTTTTTCTTCATGTGTATATTGTGAATGATATCCCTTCTTATACAAAGAAAAGTCTTTAGGAAGCTGTATGAAAGGCAGAAAAGTTTGCATTTATCGTCTTTGCAATATATGCTTTTTAGACCTTTTAATATTGCATTAATCCTTTTGGCATCCATGTAATTGACGTTGGGTATAACTGCAATTGTCATGCAAGATTCATTTTTTATTCCATCAATATGGGTGTTTCGGATGGACCTGTAAAAAATCATAATCATAAATAATACTTTTCATAATAACGAAATTTTCTTCCAGAAATATGTTCCACATAGCTTCCGCCGATTTGAATATATTCTCACACCTCTCAACCCATTCATAAAGGCCTATCCTTTTGGGTGATCCTCCCAACCCGGATCCATTTCTTGTCGACGATCTTAACGCTCCCGAGCACTTTGTTCATATCAGGGAACTAGAGAAGTCTGAGGGAACGGGTTGACTCTCGTGATTTTTTTTTTAAAACACGCTCATGACATTCTTCAGCACGTCTGTGGTGACAAAGTCAGGGAGATATACTGGAAGACCACACCTCAGTTGCCGAAGAAGTTGAGAACCATCTTTTTATACTGTGGTTTTGACTCTTGAACTTCAGGGGCGGTTTGGAGCCCTTCGGGAGCCATTGAGATAAACAGCATTGAGACTCAGAAGTAAAAAACAACAACCGGAATTACCATCCATTGCCACAATCTTGTCCAGAATAATATATATAATATACATATATATATCAGGGCTTGTGAACGAACGTAAAATTGAACGGCGTTCAGCTGAACGCACGTTCAATGAACGGAACACTGAACGGAACGCAACTTTTTTGAACGCTGAACGTTGAACGCAAAAAAAAAAGAGTTTTGCGTTCAGCGTTCAATTTTCCAAACATTCTTGGATTTTTTTGGAGATTCTTTTTCTACAAAACGTCATCACTTTTTTTCGGAAATTATTTACTAAAACAATCATCACTTTTT
>CP045893.1:4958800-4980895 GCA_013387185.1 Caligus rogercresseyi
TTCAAAATCTACTGCAGACCCTTTTCGGTGCGTAAAAGAAATACAGCCAAGCGTTTTTTCCCTCACTAATTTTCGCGGGTACCGCCTGCCTAATCTGAGGGTCCATGAGGTTGGAATTTATCGCGGAACCATTTAAATTTAAGAGATAATCGGCTTAAGAGGGTTCCAGATCCTAAGTTGCGAGTTCTGCATACCTCAGCCGATGGGCCCATGAGGTTGAAATCCACAGCTGACCCTTCGAAGGTGTAAAGATACCATCCCTAGGACTTTCTCAGCCCTTAATCTAATGAGGCCATCAGCTGAGCATGCGAGACACTAGCGAGAGATTAAGGTCTGAAAGAAGTTGGACGTCGTTTACACCTCAAAGGGGTCGGCGGTGGACTGAGACCAATAGATTTTATCAGGCTTGTGAGCGTTCAGTTTTTTTTTTGCGTGCAGCGTTTCAAAAAAGTTGGCGTTCCGTTCAATGTTTTTGCGTTCCGCGTTCCGTTAGCGTTCAGGCGTTCAAATATTTTAAAAAGTACTGCGTAGTGATGACGTTTTTTTTTAGAAAATATTTCCCAAAAAAGTAATGCGTAGTGATGACGTTTTTTTTTTTTAGAAAGAATTTCCCAAAAAGTACTGCGTAGGTGATGACGTTTTTTTTTAGAAAATAATTCCAAAAGGTAATGCGTAGTGATGACGTAATTTCAAAAAAGTACTGCGTAGTGATGACGACGGTTTTTTTTTTTAGAAAATAATTTTTCAAAAAAGTACTGCTTAGTGATGACGTTTTTTTTTTTTAGAAAGAATTTTCGAAAAGTAATGCGTAGTGGATACGTTTTTTCCGAAAAAAGTCCAAGAAATGTTGGAAAAATTGAACGCTGAACGCAAAAACTCTTTTTTTGCGTTCAAACGTTCAGCGTTCACAAAAAAGTTGCGTTCCGTTCACAAGCCTTGATTTTATTAATAGTAAAAATAAGCAGCGAGAAACTATGCTTGACGAGAAAAAGCTTCATGGGGCAAAATGCCCACGAAAAAAGGATAACGATGAAATTGACTGACTATAAAAGAGCAAACAGACAAGACCAGGTCAAAAAGGCGCTTTTAAAAAAGTACACGAGGAATTTGCGCACGATGAAATAACAGTAAACCCCTCACAGACCCGGCCAATATTTGAATTTCAACCCTCGCAAATACTTGATAAACGAAAAATGATTAACGGAGATTTTTAGGAACAAAATGTACCAGGCTTTAATAGCTTCCTATTAGGGGTGGTCCAATCCAATCCCAAATGTCCATCGGTTTCACAGCTACGGCATAATGAGACTTAAATCCTGCCACCAAATGGACTTCGGTTCCCACCGATCACAACTATGACACACTTGGGGGTTTCAACCATAGAGATATAAAGATATAAGAGCTGAGCCTTCAATAGCAGAGAAACAACGTTTGTTGGTTCTGTGTGTCCACTATAAACAAAGTAGTAACTACGTCATCGTAAGCTGATCATAGTGAAGAATCGAGCTCTCATGATCAGCTTACGGACGTAGTAAACAAATTACTTTGTTTATTTTGATACACAGATATAATGTCTTGACACAATGACGTATTTCTCTGACAAATCCAATAAGCTCTCTATATCTTTCTCTCTATGGTTTCAACCCACTGCCGATAAGCCTTGTTTTTCCCCTACTCATTCCAGGCAATGTTTGTTGCGGGAATTTTCCGTCACCCTTCAAGTCATTCTTGTATATGACTGAAGGTTCGAAAGACGTAAAATACTGCTTGATCTTCACAGTTTTCATGTGGGTCCAAAGCTCTTATTTTTATCAATCTTAAAACGAAAACACTAAAATAGAAGGGTCATTATCATTATTATGTTTTAAACATAGTACACTCCAGCCTCTCCAATCACACCACAACAAAACAAGTTTGTTTACTCATAGGATATTTGTATTACTTTGTCATCGTCTATTTACCCAAGGAGAATATAAATAAGGTGAGTCAAAGAGGAAATCTTTGACTTATGCTCTTGATCAAAAGGAAGAATTTTGTGACGTCACGAATGCTACAATGAAAAAACATTATTTTTTAGTGCTATGATTTAGTAATTATTTCTCAACTTTATCTTCCAATTGAAAATATTTCATTACAATATTGTTCTGTGCTAGTGTACAGAACCCATGTTGCATGAAAATTTGTTAAGTAAATGATTTATCATTAGTATTCATTATTTTAAGTAATTAGCCAATAATAGTTTCAAACAATAAAAATAATTTTTAAATTCAAGATTTTCATTTATTTCAAGAAATTTATAAATCACAATAATAGAATTCTACATATGTACATATAAAAAAGGGGAACATAAGAATATGAATAGAATTACGCTCATTAGTAACCTGACCTATGTGTTTAAGTTTTCACTAGCATTTTTCAGTTTAAGTAGCTTATTAAGAAAATTGACTCGAATCCGTGTTCTTTTTATTTATTACAAAAGCAATAATAATTTATTTTGACCAATTTGGATATAAATTGATAAGTGGCTTAAAAATTCTTAGAAAAACATGGGGTCTTTATCGATTGCGTCTTGATGGCTATTATGAAAAAAATGGAAATGATTTTCTAAGAGGTGGCAGAACTTCAAAAATCGGGAGAAGGGGCGGTAATAACTCAATCCAAGGACTTTGTGTTTCTTCAAATCCTTCAATGTTACTCCTCTGTTTCACCAAATGTGGGTGGAGGTCTTTAAACTTCCTGAGTATCCAGCAATATAGGAGAGACCCTCGTTGGAACAGTCATTGGAATTTTTCCTGTGTTTGCCGACTAGGCAGAGGAAGGAGTTTCCGTGAGCGCAAGTACTCAAAGGCCCGGGTACATATGCTCCGTAGAATGAGGGCGGTAGTTACATCTTCTTTTGAGTAGCCACGAATGAACTTTGTCAAAGGATTAATTAACCTTCTTGTTTGAATCGCTGTGTAATTATTTTCCAATGAGGTTCTAATTAAAGTTTCCTTAAAGTGTTATGAGCCAAGTTTGAGGCACTTAGCTTTGTAGCAGGACAGCTTCATTTTCGTGACTGAGAGTTCCTTATTCCTTCTCACTAGTCAACTCACAATTTTTTTCGTTCACGGGCTTCTTGACGAACCTGTCTGAAGGACTTGGACACACTTGAGGAGGGTGATCCAGGGATGAAGAGTGAAGGAACAACTTGAGACTAAAGCTTCTTCCTATTCTTCCAGCCTGAATATTCCTTTGGAAGTCATCTGGAGTAAAATGACGATCGCAGATCTTCGCATTCTTTAAGCTAATCCTGTCGGATCTTCTGCATCGTGCAATCCACAGATGTTGGATATTGGGATCCCTCGTCGGAAGTGCAAAATATTATGCATCTCGAGGATTATAGCAAGAGGGGATGGCACTAACACCATTACTTCCTCGAGGATATCACATTTTCGCTTTACAATACAAACTGAACTAGAATTCAAGCGTAGCACTTGTGATATCACAACAAAATAGTCAGCTGTCGCCCTGCAATTGCCTACGTCGATTCCCATTGCCTCACCTTATTTATATTCTCCTTGATTTACCCTGACCAGAGCCACAGATAGCCTCAAGGCACTGCTCTGAATATATATAAATTATTATGTAATATCGGATGCAAAGCTCGATATATCAAACGTGTAAGTCCGGCAAAGAGCAGATATGACTTTAAATAAATGGATTTACTACCAAAGGTTGGCTAAGGAGTAAACTTTTTTGTTATTAATTACATAGAAGTATTTTTAGAATAAAAAAGTTTGATTCATCAAAATAAATACAACTTTAATGAGAATCAAAACCTTGTACAATGTGTTTATGATTCTATGAAAGTTAAACGCTGCAAATAAACCTTTGGAGTATAAAATAGTTTTAAAAAAATAAGTATTTTATTTTACTAAGTTTCATACATTAAGTATTGACTCTGGCAATACCCACTATATACAATGTGTTCAATATGGTCCCATATTTTGAGAGGACAAAATTCGTTTAAGAGCAATCCTGGGATATGCATTTATTTATTTATAAATAAACTTTGTAAAGTAATAATGAAGGCCTCGCCTTTATTTACAAATTCATTTGCACTATCCAGATGCAGCCGCCTTCATGTGGTACTATTAGTTCGATAACTCTTCTTTTTTGTTTGGTAATAATCCATTTGAATACGGGGGGGGGGACTAACTTATGATCATATATTGAATGCACGAATAAACTTTAAATAAATGCAGAAATATAAATAAGATGCATAAAGTATATTATATTTGTAAAGGATGGAGACCCATTTTAAATAAATATCCTATGTTATTGGCAAATATATTAGGAAGGCAGTTGATGCCTATATGCCTACAGGCGACAGCGAATACGAGTATATCCCATATGATAGTAGGAACAAATGGCCTAAAGAAATGGACCCAGAAGAAATGAACCCAAGATAGAAAAGGAAATAACGACCATGAAAAAATGGCCCAATATATATTTGCTCCTTCCAATAACAACATAATCATCTAAATAGGTTTCTCGTAATACTTTACCCAGAAAAAAGCAACAAATGATCGTCCGGTGTCCAATCAGTTTAAAGAAAACGACCATTTGATGCTTATATCGTTAGTAAAGTATTACAAGAAGCTTATTTTGTTGATTGATCCCGAGATACAAAAACACAAGGTTTCGTGATTGATGAGGGCTGCCCACATTACGAATAGAATTAGAAATGCAATAATATTGTTATTCAACATATAATTCCTATTTCTGCTCAAAATAGTCGCAAAATCATAAAAATAATGCAATTTATAGCTAATTCAACTCATAGCCTCTTTTTATATCAAATATATATATCCCCTTTGAAGTATCCATCCTTTTTAAATCAAGAGGTTCAAAATTTCCTTTCCATGCATGAAGTCCATGTTTTCGACTAATATGGTGGGTTTACAAAAGAATATTATATCATGGACATTGATTTCCAAATTGCAAGCCTTTAGAGATGAGACTCGAAGGGTGGGAGGACTCCTTCATTTGCTTATGAGGAAGAGCAATGCCTGAGAGACTTCCTCTTCTAGACGTACGAATCCAAGAGACGTGTAGGAGGAGGCTTCATGAGTGGAGTCTCCGTAGTCATCCGAGACAGATCCGAAGAGGGGATGGAGGGAGGGTAGTATTTGAAGACGAATGAGTAGGAATAGGTCATGAGGAACTCCTCTTTTCACGATCCAGGTGCCCAAAGATTTCCACTTCTATGTGTAAAGTCACTTTTTCTCGATCCCGAGACTCTTCAGGATGAGAATAAGTTAATTATCTCTCTCTATCTGTGCCTTTCTCTATCTGGTGTGTCTATATCTGCGTGATCTCTCGCTGTGTCTCTCTCTTATTCCATCTCTCTAACTCTCCTCTTCTCTATTTCTTTTTTTCCTCTCCCCATTCCCTTCAAAAATAAAAAATATATACCATGAGTCCCTAAAATATAGAGGCGGTGTACGAAAGTATACCCTAGCCAAAAGAGATTATTTTCTAAATTTGCAAAAAAAAAAACATTCTATGTCATTATACACTCAGTTTATATAAGAAATAGTATTTTTACAATACTTAGATACATCCCACTAAAAAACTTGCCTACCTATGTATTTGGTCCATTTCTTCCATGAGTCATAATTTCCTTTTCTACCTTGGTCCATTCCTCCTGGTCCATTCTTTCCTGTCCATTTCTTCCTATTCCATATTTTCCTTGTCCATTTCTTCGGGACACCGCATTCATGATATATTTTAATGCTCAACTGGATAGCAATACAGTTAATCTCTGAATCAAAGTATTACAAAATATTAATTGAAAAAACGAGTGCATTATAAAAAAATAGAATATTCTTAATGAGTATATACTTAACCATAATGACGCACTATTTCATTAATATTTTCATTTTTTTAGTAGGTTTACAAAAGAAAAGTAAGACCATCTAAACACAAATGTAAAATGAACAATTTAGGTGGTCGTATAAATTTACTTTTTCAAGCCAAAAAAAAGCTCAAAATAGATATGAAAAACAAGCCAAATATACTTTAGATGGTCTTAAAAAGTGTTGATATATAACTCGAAAGTTACAACCAGATTCCTTTGAAAAAAACTGCTTCTAACTTTTTTAATGACTAATAATAGTATGAAATACTGGGTTATAACTGTATTGTTGTTAAATCCATACTTTAGATATTGAAATGAATACTACCGATATGTATGATCTACGCTAATTAGGAATGAACTCAAATACATATCATGTTATTGATATGTTTATGAGAATATACAAATTAAATAGTAGGTTTGAAGCAGACATATTCCTCAAATACTGTAACTTGCGTACATTATTTTTTTCCAACATTTATTATGAGTAATTAAAAACCATCAATGGAGGTATCCAAAGCACTGACGACAATATTATGAAATATTGAACATAATATCAGGTTCAACATACTGTTTTTTAATCAAACTGATTTTAAAATATAGTTGTTGATTAATTCACTCTCTTTTCTGAATGTTTTAGGCCCTGCCACAACATTATACACAGCCAAATAAGTAAATATCAAAGTGGATAGATAAAAATAACCCATTAGAGTAAATATATTTTCAATAATAATTTTATCTAAATGACGAAATATCTTATGACTTTAGCTTATTGTATTCTTGGCGATTTCTTAACACAATATGAGCTTTCATTTATTTGAAAAATCAATATAGCTATCAAATTTCATACTCAAATACAAAAATACCAAATTTAAAGATATGTTTTTATAAGATAATAACTCTCAAAGAGTCATTAGTTAAACGATTCTTGCACTAGCCAGTGAAAGCGTAAACTTAAATAAAGTTTTAGGAGATGTGATCAACAGCTTACCAATTTTTCTCCTAAATTGTTGGCTATAATACAATAAGTTAATATAAAAGGATAAACAAATCTAACAGCAAAGTTATATATTTTTAAATTGAATGCGTATCAAAGGTTACATTACAATAGAATATATAATTATAGATATATATATATAATATATACACTTTTAGCACCTCGGTGTTTCGAACATAAAGCTAATATTACGGTTGTTTTTGTATATTTCAACTCCTAATCTTTCATTGTTGTTGATACATAAGTGAGTTGAGATGAAAGTGGTTTATCCCATTATAATCCAATTGGATTTGTTCATGTCATTTCCCTTAGAAAAGTCCCTTGTGAAGCGATAATTGGCCACTAAAGTCCACCCTCGGACTCAACAGTGTCTTAAAGTCATTAAATGATGAATGCGTGGGAAGGAAGGAGAGGCTGGGATGATAAAATGAGACAACGTGTGGACTCAACATGGCGCTCAACTCCATCGTTGCCCGGCATGATGATTCCAATGCGATATATGAAGGAATAACCAATCTCACTGATGCGTAGCAGGTTCTTTGTGAGTCACTCAGACGGGAAATGTTCGTTTTAGTCCTTGGAGCACGTCCGGAGATATCATGTCTTCGTCTAGTCCAGAGAGTTCTTCTTCGGCTAATAATTCAGAGACATGTTGCATGGCGGTTTCCGCTCCTTGACTGAACTCCGAGTTGGAGTACTGAGAGTCGAAGAAGGGTTATGAGGAATCGAGCCTGAAAACGTTCTTGCCCAATGGAGGGGATTCGGAACGATTATCTTTGGAAAAGGACAGGAATCAAAGCCCATGAGAGTGGATCTCCTAAAAGTATATGTTACAAAAAAAATGTTTAAAAATCATGTAAGGGACTAAATACGGTACTTTATAAACATTCGACCCAAATGGTGAGTTGGCGTTGCTCTTAGAATCATATTACATACATTAACTATCACCAATCAAATATAGCTGAGTTTACTCCTAAAATCATTTTGATGCCTAACCGGTTTGATAAGATTGAATCTATTTCAATACTAATGAAGAAAGCGTTATAATTCTTACACACATTATTACATACATAATAACTTTTTGAACAATTTTATTTTCCATTATTTATAATATAAAAATTTAATTATAACTTCTTAAATACTATAAGCATAAAAATTGATATTTTTAATTCCTCCTTTAACATTGTCAACTACTTTAAACGACTTTGTTTAAATAACTCAACCAACGTCACATGTAGGTTCTCACGTTTAAAAGTGACATAAATATATGGTCATATGAACGAAATATATAATTGAGAGTTTGTATGAACGAAACACTAAGAAAACAACAATGAACTCCCATCACCTCTCAAGAAATATTTAATTACAAAGACAGTGTTTATCATTGATGATTTCCCTAAAAATGAACCGACCAATAAAATGACACAGAGTTTTTATAATAAATTTGTGGTTTAGTGTATTTTTTTACTGTACAGACTGTTATATCAGACTTATAATAATATTTGGCTTTAAATGCATAGTCACATGAACAGAAAGCATTTGTACAAACGATACAGAAAAAATATTCCCCCTGAAAACCTCAAATAACACTTAAATGTAATAAAAAGTGTTTGTAACTTATGATTTTACAAATATAAATGGCAAAAGAGAAATTAATTTGCACTATAAAGTTAGTTATGCTTTTTAAATCAGTGTTCAGGAAATATATTTTTTTATAATTTGTAATTTTATCTACATTTAAGTGTATTATATATTGACATACTGCAAAATGAAATATTACTAAATAAGTTTTAAGACCGAACATCAAAGGAATTTTAATAATATTTAATACAAATATTGTAAAGATAATTTTATGAGTCTGATATTATACATATTTTTATTCTAAGTTTGATTAGCCTTTAGAATTGTAGAAATCTCTTTAACGAGAAGTCCGAATATGGCAATGTTCTCAGGTGTCTCATTCCTCATACTTGATGGATGATTTTTCAAAAAGCAATTTTATATTCTAGTATCGTATAAGACATTTTGAAATGCACTCCCTAAGGGCAAACTTAAACATAATATAGTAGAGTCATTTCAAATATCAAAGACGACTAATAAATTTAATATTGTAAATCTGTTTTGCTTAATTTTATCTCACACTTCCGATATTTGAAATCCTAAATAAGAGGCTGAAGGGGAAAAAATAGAAGATTTTTTTAATCATTCTTTTTTACTAATATCATACATAAAATAATGGTGGACCGAGCTTCGACCTCAGTAAATATATATTTATTCTTCTATGCCATAAAAATCATTTTAATGAAATCTGTAGGATTTATCGTTCCATCATAGTATTTGAATCAAATGAAAAAAAAATTGTGTCGCGAAAAACTTGGCGAATTTTTTAATATCATATTTTTAACTGAGTAAATTAAACGAAATCTCAAAGAAAATAAGGCTTAAACTCTCAAGGAATTCTATTTATTAAGAATGTATTAGCTAAATAATGCCAATACGAATATAATGAGCGCATTTACCCATAAGTTCTTTGAAGAGTAACATGCCAGGATTGGAGCCTTGTCCGACGAAACAATTTCCGAATCATTGGGCATTACTGATGATCGGTCGACACATATGACTCTGCACTTTGTTTATTGTTGATGTTTATATGATAAACATACCAATGTGAGGAATAAATGAAAGTTCCTTCTTTCAGTGGTTATGAGATAAATACAGCTAATGCATAAAAAGAGAGAGGTTGCGTTTTACTACACGGAACATTTCGGCAATAAAAAATGAATTTATATATTTTAAATAATTTATTTTTATCGATTCTAGGGCAATCACCCCCAGACAATCACCCCCCGGACTAGCACCCCCCGTGCCAATCACCCCCAGGCATTTACCCCCCGTTAGTAATATTTATGGCTAGGTTCTACTTTCGTATCCCTCTTTCATATTTTAGGGACTCATGGTATATTTTATTATTTTGGAAGGGAATGGGAGAGGAAAAAAAAAGGAAAAAGAAAAAAAAAGGAGAGTTAGAGAGATGGAAAAAGAGAGAGACACAGAGAGAGAGTCACGGAGATATAGAAACACAGATAGAGAAAGGCACAGAGAGAGAGAGATAATTAACTCATTATCATTCTGAAATCTCGGGATCGAGAAATAGTGACTTTACACATAGAAGTGGAATCTTTGGGCACCTGGATCGTGAAAAGAGGAAGTTCCTCATGACCTATTCCTACTCATTCGTCTTCAAATATCTACCCTCCCTCCATCCCCCTCTTCCGGATCTGTCTCGGATGACTACGGAGACTCCACTCATGAAGCCTCCTCCTACACGTCTCTTGGACTCGTACGTCTAGAAGAGGAAGTCTCTCAGGCATTACTCTTCCTCCCTCCGGGTCTCGGATGACTACGGAGACTCCACTTATGAAGCCTCCTCCTACACGTCTCTTGGATTCGTACGTCTAGAAGAGGAAGTCTCTCAGGCATTACTCTTCCTCCCTCCGGGTCTCGGATGACTACGGAGACTCCACTTATGAAGCCTCCTCCTACACGTCTCTTGGATTCGTACGTCTAGAAGAGGAAGTCTCTCAGGCATTACTCTTCCTCCCTCCGGGTCTCGGATGACTACAGAGACTCCACTCATGAAGCCTCCTCCTACACGTCTCTTGGACTCGAACGTCTAGAAGAGGAAATCTCTCAGGCATTGTTCTTCCTCAAAAATCAACTGAAAGAGTCCTCCTTGTCCTTCGATTCTCATCTACAATGGTTCACGATTTGGAAATCAATGTTTAAGATATATTTTTCTCCTGATCAGCCTAACATAAGTTTCATTTGTGATTGGATCTTCAAGGGGGACTCCTTTATGACTTCACCCCTAATCTTGCAAATATGTATATGGCATTATAAGTGGAGCATTCGGCTAAGGATTACCATTTCACGAAATATTCTTCTAAAAACACTTTATACTTCTACCTTGACCCATGTGTTTAGTAATTATGCCCCCCTGTACAGACGCTTTTTGTATTTAAGAGATTTCTCTCTTCTTAAACTTGAATCACAAAGAAACTTCACCTGTATTGTACAATAAAACACCCACCCATTATTGATCATTCTTCTAGCGATTTTAACTCTTATTTATAGTAATGATAGTATTCTGTAATATTGATAAAATTATTTATTCTAAAATAATATATAACACTTTATTGATCTCCACAATCCGAAATGTAAGTTAGGTCTTCGTTGATATATGTTGGAGCCTTGATAGAATATGTACTTCTGTCACCTAAAAAAATAAATACTTTATATTAGTACAGCTAAAATTAATAAAAAATATCATACAACCTCTAAAAATTCTGAAACAAAATTAATTAACATTAATACGGAGTATATTCGATGTTCATTTTTTATTTAAGCTCATGCCTACAAAATCTTGTCCGACCTAGGAATTGCAGAGAAGTATTTATTACTTAACTACGTTATTCCACGTTCGCTTTTCATATAGAACATAATGTGTCTTACGTCACTTCATTTATTGGAAATAGAATGGTGTCCTTAAACAGGATACTGCTCCATGATCAATTTTAAAATATTTTGAAAAATACTTAAATTTGACTCAGAACACTTCCGTCTCCAAGTAAACTCTGCGAGGTAAGACGGAAAAAATTCCTTTGATGTGTTCATAACTCCCATCTTCCGCATGAACCTCTTCAACGGAGACCACAGTGACTCGATATTTTGAGTGTGTGCATCACTCAGAGGATCAACAAAATTCCTACTATGAATCACCGTGAGATGGGTCATCCCTAAATCTGGAATACGTCTATATGAGGCCCAACCATCGAACATGATCGTGGTACCTGGTGCAACATATTGCTGAAGTATTGTAAGTAGAGTATTTTCTCTACGATCCTCAACTTCAACAATAAAGCACTTCCCACTCTCACGTTCGACCCCTCCAAAGACCCAATGGCCTTCCACTAGCCTACCTCTATTGTACTTCCGTCGTCCAAACTTTGACTCGTCTATCTCTACAACAAGTCCGGGTCCGCCAAGAACGATGGGGTGATCTGAAAAAAATTGGAGACAAAGACTACGCAAAAAATGATACCACCTCACAGCACTTTTTTTGGCAATCCCTGTCTCCAAAATTAAACTGGAAATGGGATTACTTTTTGACCATTCGTGAATTATTTTTAAGATTGTACGAACAGGCAAGTGGCTTTTCTCAAAGAAACTTCCCTCTCTAATCGAATAAAATCGTTTGCAATTCAAAGAAAAACATCTAAACTTTTTTACACCGCGGTGAAATGCTTCCCTGCATCGAGTTCCACATGTAGAGCAGTCCTTATACCAGGGTAACAACCCCTGATCTCGAGCCCACTCGATGGCAAAGTCCTCGTCAGAAAAGATGCGTCCGTCAACAACCATTCTCGATGAATGAATGATGCTTTGATTTTCCATCTCTCTAACTCTCCTTTTCTTTTTCCTTTTTTTTTCCTTTTTTTTCCTCTCCCATTCCCTTCCAAAAATAATAAAAATATACCATGAGTCCCTAAAATATGAAAGAGGGATACGAAAGTAGAACCTAGCCATATTTATTATCTCTTAAAGTCCACTTATGAAGTTAACTCTGTTTTCAAGCTATTAATAAATGTGACGTCACTGGTTCGAACGTAGTCCCAGTTCTTTAGAATTGGAATCTGTATAAATTAAACGTGCATAAATTTGCAAATTTCGTGTCTTAGACCTTATATCTGGACTATTTATGTACAACTAGACAATCATACAGTTTGTAACCTATCAACTCAAGATATCTTATTTATCTCATATAGGTCCTAAGCTATTTTCTAAGATTTCATCAAGGAACCACTTGTCCTAAATCGAAGACTATGATCAAAAACTCATCCACTCAAATAAGTCGACATATAAATTTTATTCTCAATCTATTATATCATTTCTTCACACCCAATAACATGTTCCTGTGGCTTTTTTAAGATAACCAAGTCCCCATTAGTCTTCGCAAGCAGCGGAAAAGGAGATCAAGAAAGTGGTTCACCAGTGACGTCACTTTGGTTAATAGCTTGAAAACATAGTTAACTTCATAAGTGGACTTTAAGAGATAAGAAATATTACTAATGGGGGGTAAATGTCCGGGGGTGCTAGTCCAGGGGGTGATTGTCGGGGGGTGCTAGTCCGGGGGGCGATTGTCTGGGGGGTGATTGCCCTGTTACGATTTTTATCAAAGAATATATCTAATGATTTGATAATTTTACTTAAAATTTTACGAAATTATATATATGCAATAAATATTGTGTTGCTCAATAATATTATTACACGAAATAGAAATAAGATTCAACCTGTGTGTGTGTCAGAGAGAAGAAGAGAGTGCCAAACTAAGGATAAAATGTGTCTCTCGTTTAAACAATGAGGTTGCGTGTCTATGGTGGGCAAATCAAAATATCAAACTCTTCTATCTTTTAAAATATTTTTTGTATTAGTTCAACTAAGCTAATAAGTTTTATTATAACTTATTGATCAATATAGTGAATGGATGTGAAACGACGGGACACTTATTTTCGCCGGGACCCGGCCGGGACTTTCTGAAAGAGACGACGTTTTTTTAGAAAATATTTTTTGTAAATGTCATCACTTCTCTTTTTAATATTAAAAAAAAATAGGAACAATTATTTTCTAAAAAAACGTCGTCACTTTAGAATGACGAAGGAACGAACATATTAAAGTCCCGGTCCGGCCCGGCTTGAAAAATTTAAGTCCTGGAGGTGGAGTTTATTTTTGGTCTTGTATAATTGCGCTTTTTCATTTTCAAAATACCACGTTCAGGTACAATTCATTGTTATGAAATAGATTTAAGAAAATGTATCATCATAATATTCAGACAATGGATTTGAGCCTACAGAACGTGCAATATTTGGAGAGTATATCCAACAGATTTTGATCGAAAATATACAAATTATGAAAATAAAAAATGTTTTAGTAAATCCAATGGGTATCCTTCTTATTTAATAACATATAACATAATATTATTAAAGAATTGGTTTTATGCAGGCTTGTGAACGGAACCAACTTTTTTTTGAACGCTGAACGTTGAACGCAAAAATAAAGAGTTTTGCGTTCAGCGTTCAATTTTTCCGAACATTTCTTGGACTTTTTTCGGAAAAAACGTCATCACTTTTTAAGGAAATTATTTTCTAAAAAAAACGTCATCACTACGCATCACTTTTTTAGGAAATTATTTTCTAAAAAAAAGCCATCACTTTTTTAGGTAATTCTTTTCTAAAAAAAGACCCTCTTAGACCCTGGGTTAGATCCAGATTTTTTTTATAAAACCCTAAATAGTACATCCATTTTTCTAAATTACACAATGTTATTTTTTTTTCAAATTTGAACGCTGAACGCAAAAACATTAAACGGAACGCTATTTTTTTAACGCTGAACGGAACTCTGAACGCAAAAAAAGCTGAACGCTCACAAGCCTGGTTTTATGTCATTTGAACAATCATTGGTTGTTTATAGGAGCTCCTATCACTCTTGGTATGTAGTTTTAAATAATAATGACTATTTAATATATTTGAAAATAGCCAAAATACAATATAATTTTTAATTTTTTAACCATAAGTCGTATATTCTTTGTTTGTTTTAAATAAAGGGAGTTAGGAGTTAGTAATTTAGATTCGATGCTTCAATGAAATTTATAAATATCGATTAGCAAATACTTATTTCAATCAACAATATATTGGACCCAATTCACTCCTATTTTCTGCAAATACTAAGGAATTGGAAGCCATATGTTTGGATTTAAGTAGCTAATGACTGTTGCATTCAATCAGCACAAGGAATTCCAGGACATTTAACTCCTGAGTTCATTACTCCTTTCTCACCATGAAGGTAAATTGAGAAAACAAAATCAGAAATAATTAATAGACCCAATAGATAATACTTTTGAAACGCATTTTTATCGAAAAAGTAATCATAAAAGACAGTTGGCCTTATTCAAAAAGTATCATTTCACCCGCGGCTCTTGAGGAGTGAACATCAAATAAAAAAAGGAATTGGCTCTTCCTCGTGATGCTCGATCCATGCCATTTACATAGTCTTTGAATATATGCATATTAATATTATTGAATAAAGAAACTGCTAATACACAAAATAGGCTAAAAAATACACAAGATGAAAAAAATCTTTTTTTGTTTCATCTGTGTCGATAAATGAATAATCACTAAGAGACTTGTTGATTTGTCGTTCACTTTTAACTTTGACGAACGACAATAAAAAGATACCTATCGTTCGTCGTTCGTTTATGGCGCCAAAAAAAATATTTTTTTTCTCTTTGTCATGGGAAAAATTCCTTTCTAAAAAAATGTCATCATTTTTTCAGAATGACGATGGAAAAATTTCCTTTCTCAAAAAAATGTCGTCACTTTTTTTTACGCTAGGGTCAAACTTTGTATCTTAGATTTTAAGTTATCGTTCATCCCTGTGTGCTAAGTTTTAAAAGTGCCGTCATTCATAGCTAGTTTCCGAAAATGAAGAATGATAAACGATATTTCTTCATGAAATGGCTAAGTGAAATTTTGCACATTATCAACAATATATATAATTATTATATATAAATGACATTCTTATTTCAAGCAAACTCACAAATATATTTTTTGGCAATTCTTAAAGAACCTTTTTTACGTCTTATAATCAGAGTATGAATGTAATCAATGATTGTCAGATAATATATTAAACAAAATATGTTTTCATTTAGCGCGAAAATTTGCTTTTAGAAATTAATATATAAAATTGAAATATGATTTGTAAATGGTATTAACTGAGGTCCATGAGGAATGATACATTCTTCCGAATGATATTCTTATCTCTGAGCTGATGCCATGGAGATAAAAAGATATAGAGAGCTTATAGACAACAGCTGTATTTTTGTGTCCAATATATACAAAGTCTTTGTACTACGTCATCGTAAGCTGATCATAGATATAGAATCTATCTCTATGACCAGCTTACGATGACGTAGTAGAAATTACTTTGTTTATATTGGACACAAAAATACAGTTGAACGATGTTTCTCTGCTATTGAAGGGAATCAGCTCTCTATATCTTTATATCTCAATGTTTGATGCTCACTCTTCCACAGACAAGATTTTATAGTGTAAACAGATTTTATGAGTATTCACGCTCCCTTCCGCCCGCTACGTTCAAGAAAAAAAATATTCCAGAGTGTTAGTTATCCTTATTGCTTTATTTTTCGCATGAATAAGGGGATTATTGGTATTGACGTTAGTATAAAAACACATACATAAAACTTTTTTCTGAATTACTATGAACAATAGCATCCATTTCTTTAGTAAGGCAGTAAATCCATTTATTTTCTATTAATTTTAAACCGTGTGTGTATTTTTAACATATAAAACGAACATAACTTATAAAATACATCACTTGATTTTAATTATCTAATTATTCTTCAAAATTAGCACCTTTATTTTCAAAAGAAAAATCGTTGTCTATGTTAAGAAAATGTCCCAAAAACCTAAAAGAGAAGGACTTATCACTCTGACTGTAGGTATAAAATATGTTTGTATGAGGTAGGTATAAAATATATTGTCGTTGTACTAATATTGTAAGTATAGTTTCTGTATTTTAAAGACTTTAGTGTGATATTTTATTCCTTTATATTATATAAAATTATAGTCACTCCTCGGTTTAAAAATGATGAAATTAATACATTGTGTTTCCACATTTTATAAATATATTTATTTTTTAAATTTGAACAAAGTAGACAATATATTTGTTTGGCAAAAGAGGAAGGATTTGATGAAAAGAACTATTCTTCATCATCTGAATTCAGAGCAATCATATCGTCTAAGCTCGTGTCCGCAAGAAGCTTAGAGAGGCCCGTGATGTCTTCCAGGGAAGACGAGGAGTTACAAACCCTTTTCACAAAATCAAACTTGTGCTCCTCAAATTCCTTCACAACCTTAGGGCTGCAGGCCGTACATCGATCAAAGGCAGGCGTCGTAGGAGAAAACTGCGTAAATGTATTGGCCGAGCCTCGAATGGAGTGCGGAACCGATCCAAGGACCCCACCGGAGTCCCCATCTCCCGTCGTAGGAGCATACCCACCCTTTTCATGTTGCACGAGGGACATTGCAAGCTCAACAACGAGTGCAGAGGCTTGAAAGGACATTCCAGGACGTGTCACGGTGCACTGCTGGTCCAGCGTGCGATCCCGTAAGGAATCCCAGGTGCGACAATGTCGTTGCAAAAATAGCAGCCTAGCTCATCTCCTGGCAATTCCTGGCTTTGTGATCCTCCATATTTCTTGGGATGCATTCCGTGTCTCATGACGAGAAAGGAGTCAAATCCGAGGGCGGCATTCATGACTATTTTCCCATAGGAGGCTCCTAGGAGCGTCGGAAGCCATCGGGATTCTCGTGAGTCCATAAGGAGAAATATAAGGTCATGAGTCTGAATGAGGCTCTCAAGCTTCTCAAAGTTCTCTACAGAGTCCTTCAGGTTGGCCTCGCTGATGGGATGACCAGGCATGGGATGAAAACGTCGTGCCAGCTGGAGTTCACGCCGGGGAAAATGAGCTTGAGTCGCTCACTTGCAGCCTTGGCCTGAAAGAATTCAAGGAATAATACATATATAGCTTATAGCTTAAAAATGTGTGAATATACAAAAAAAACTGATAAAAAATAAGTTTATCATCATCAAGCTTTATTGATCTAATAAAAATATACTGAGTCCCATTCCCACTAATTAATTACCTTTATACTATAGGTATATATAATTGTATCAATCAATTAAATTTAATTAAGATATTTCAATAAGTAAATACTTCGGCCACCTAAATTGTTACAATAAATAGTTGAAAATAGTTAACGTGTTTTTATTTTAAAATACATAATCTAATGATAACACATTTGCCTTCTCCAAAACGAATTGGCTTCATTCAATCAATTTGTCTGGCCATTTTTCCCATACAATTTAAACTGAAAACCATAAATTTCACTTGTACCTTTTTCAAATACTGCCCTGGACCAAGAATAATATATTCTAAGCTCTCTATCTAGGCCTCTGCAGGTGTATATAAGTAGGTATAAATTAACGAGAAAATAATAACGCAAAAATGTAAAATACAAAAATAAAATGTGTTAATACCAAGCTTGTGAACGGAACGCAAAATTGAACGGCGTTCAGCTGAACGCACGTTCCATAAACGGAACGCAACTTTTTTTTAAACACTGAACGTTGAACGCAAAAAAAAAGAGTTTTGCGTTCAGCGTTCAATTTTTCCAAACATTTCTTGGACTTTTTTCGGAAATTCTTTTCTAAAAAAGAACGTCATCACTTTTTTTGGAAAATTATTTTCTAAAAAAACGTCGTCACTTTTTTCTGAATTTTTTTTCTAAAAAAAAGTCATCACTTTTTTGGGAAATTTGAACGCTGAATGCTAACGGAACGCTAAACGCAAAAACATTGAACGGAACACTATTTTTTTTTAACGCTGAACGCAAAAAAGCTGAACGCTCACAACCCTGGTTAATACTGAATACTAAAGCCGCGTAGACTTTAATATATATTTTCCGGGAAATTATATATAATTAGCCAATTTTAGGTTTATAAAATAAGAACTTAATGCCGTATTTGTAAGGAAAAAAATGTATAGAAGCATTTCTTATTAAGGCATGGTATTAAAACATTATTTGCCTTACCTTGTGTTCCCCACCATTTAAACAATCTTTGAATTCGAACAAGCTCTGCCGAACGGGATTTGAGTATGAGACCTTTGAATTATCCACGAAGGAAATGTGACGGATTCCCCATCCAAGGCAAAGTCGAGCAACATTGCATCCAAGAGTCCCTGAGCCAAGAAGAAGGACCTTTAAGCGAGAAATATTCTCCAAGGCGAGATTGGGAGCCACTCTCCACTTCATGAGCTTCAAGTTTAGATCAACAGAGGACTCAGCAAGGACACAAGGATCCATAGAGCTCTTCATGGAAGCACAACGAGGCCCAAGCCGACCGTTCTCATTCGTCTCCCAGCCCACAAGAGGTCCAAACTCAAATCCGCCACCCGTAAGACACTCCAGCTCTATAAGCTTGGACTCGGACTTACGCCTATGCTGTAAATCTTAAAATGTGTTCGCTTGGGTAGAGCATGGCTCAAAATGAGGGCAAGAAAGTTTCGTAGGGGCCATCCAGGATATCTTTCATGGGTACAGGGATCACAATAACCAAAAATAACTTCTTTTGAGCCCTCAATGAATATGTTCAGAGCATTTCCCAGATCCTCGCAATAGTCTTTTCCCTCAATGAGTGCAAAGTATTGAGCCAAGCTCCCAGGAAGTTTAAAGTAGTCTGGTGCTGGTTCCATTGAGATCAACTTGAGATCCTCGGGTATTTTAAAGGCAGGGAACGCAAACCAGAAGTAAAAGTTATACTTTTTCAAGTCTGAAAATGTTAGAATAAGGAAAGGACTTAGGGATGCTGATAAATTCTTCAGGGCGGATCCGTCTTGAATGCTTTCCCGCATCTTTCGACCAAGGACATCCTCCAGGAGTTGGGATTTGTCTATTTTTTTGAAGGTCTCAATCGTATTCTGCAATGAAATGAAGGGGGGTGTTGTTGTTATTCCTTTTTAAGTCAAGTCTATCAATTCATTGGGTTTTTTAATGGTTCCAGCTATCACTTAATTATTTAATGAAGTAGTATTAAATTAATAATAATGGATTAGGTTTTGAGGACTGATATCCAAAATTAATAACAAAAAAAATATGCGGATGCAATTATTTGTACACAAAATATTACAAAAACTATATTATATAATATTAAATCTTAACAATATATTTCTGTTATATAGCGGCATAGTGCATTTTGTATTACTTTGACGTATTATTCATAGTTAAATATTTTCGGTTTGCAAAATGGATAATACAATAAAAAATGTGAACTATAAGATACTAAAATATATATAATTTATTATGTGAATCCATTTTTCCACGAGATTTAGTTTAATATTTTCAAATATATAAACCAATCTCAATCATGAGCAATATTACATCCTGTAGGGAATTCTACCACTGATAAAAAACCGCCAGTATGTTTACTGCCGGATCACACGTAACTTTTACATATTGTGATCATTGCCGTCCGGATTTTTTATAAAACCCCACTTTTAGCTTTATTCAAAGCAACTGTGAAGCTTTGATCATTGTATGTTTTAGGGATTGGACTAATAGACTTATCAGTCTATTGTTGAACTATTTGTTAAATTTATAATGATACAAAATAGTCCCGTTATTCGATTTTATTTATTTAAATGTTTTGGACACTAAAAGCCATACTACAACTGTCAAGTTGTTGACAAAATTACATAATGAAAGAAGTTGGCAACAATGGCTTCAATTCCTGAATGAATAATGGTGGCGACCAAAATTCTAGGCGGTAATTATCCCTACGGGTTAACATGCTGACAGCCATTTTTGCGATTGAAAAAAATAAAAAAATCAATTCTGTTTATTGACGTATTTTGATTGGCATTTCTCTAAGCTTAAATCTATTAATGTACTTATTAATAATAACAATACATATATGCATGTATATAGGCGAAGACTACAGATTTCATATTATAGAACTTACTTGATTGCATATAATCCTTGAGCACAAAGACTCGTCGCATCTCTTTTTGTATCCGAGTCAAGGAGAAGCGATCCACGTCCAAATGGGAGGAACATCCACACCAATATTGGTGAGCTCAATACGACCCCCAATGGGATAGGCTCCTCGTTGAGCCGAAGAACATCCAGCTTTAACTTGGATAAACTGAGCCAAAAGTCGGATTTACCCTGGAGTCAAAAGGCACGAATTGAAGTGATGATGACATTCTGAAAGAAGAAGAAGTCAAGACATTAAACGAAGAATGAAACATTACATTGAAATTGCATTTTTTATTTGTTAAAGAACGTCTTATAATAAATAGTTTTTTAAAAGTAGTGGCAAGTATACATATATAGTTATCCTGTCGTCCATATAAGGGTTCGAGTCGATCTTCCTCGGGTAGCATGTTATTGAGGGTCTCCATTCGCTCAATGTTTCATTGAGAGTCGCATAGCCTTGTTGAGGGCACGAGACATGTCTGTTACTTTGGATAGTTATTAGAGTATTTGGGTAGGTGGATGCATTCTTATTCATTTGCTCATAACAGTTGTGCTGAGGGATTCGGCCTCCTTGATACTACGGTTTATGTCCGCCTGAGAGTCTTTTACGACTTTGGAGGTGTAGCGAAGATGACCTTTAAAGCAAATATTAAGAAAAAAGTCAGTACTATTCAAAGAAACGGGACTTTGTCGTATTTAAAAGTATGAAAAAGAGCCTCGTTTTATATCCATTAATTCATTTCAAATTCTGAAAAATTATAAGTTTTTAAAATGTATGTCTATAACCATATCAGATTTCCCACAAAGACTACGTGTAGTCACAATCCTTTAACTTAATTACGTATAGATTAAAATGTATCATTCATTGGTATCAAATAAATCAATTTATTTTTAATAATTACAATGCAGACTACTAAGCCTTCCGTCTTTTTAGAGATCAATTCTACATGCTTTTTCATTTAAATTACCTTCTGTTTAGATAACAATTTATATAATTTTGATTTCAAATAAGTTTAGTATTTGTATGGGAACGGAAAGGTATACATATATGATTTTTTAATCAGCTTTTCTAATATTGAATGTTCGTTTCGTGGATGATTTTACGCAAAAGCTCGATAGTTTTGCCATGTATTGATATGAAACTTCCAAGTATTTACATACACCTTATTGGAGTTTCTTTGAGCCAGCGTGTTGAATCGTCAGACATCTTTCAGGATGTTTGGATGTCATGACTCAATCATCATACTAAATAAGAGTCTATGTTATTTGAACCAAGAAGAAAAGCAGTCAATATAGCCAACCTTGAGGAGATGATCCCGTGGGCTTACTGGAGTATCTTTGGACAAGGGCATTGAATCCCCGGATATCAATCGCTCGAGTATGTCGGGTCTCTCGAGGATCCTCGCATGATGGGAAGAAAGGATGAAATCCCTCGAGGGCCTTGATCTCCTCACTGTCGTCCTCTTCCCTCCATATCTCGTGCGTCCTTGCTCCTGCTCCTACTCCCACCAGAAGAAGAGGAG
>CP045893.1:4980995-5000432 GCA_013387185.1 Caligus rogercresseyi
CTTCAATCTCACACTCAATGACACAACAAGGGGTAAATTTATTATTCTGATATGAGTTTAATAAAAAGATCATTAATCATACATTACTTCGTTATAGTACATATAATTACAATATCATATAGAATTAATGGGAATCAAGAAGTCACATAACTCATTACTATTAAAAAAATTCCCAACAGTAGCAATATGGACGTTGTAAATATAAAGTTAACCCAACCTCTGCGTACAAGACTGCCAGTGAGTACCCATAAAGCACTATTGTGGCTTAAATCATAAATCCAATTCAAATTAGAGTTGAAAAGACTCCATTTTTTGTCAATACTTAGTAAAAAATTAGAGTATTGTTTATTGCAAAATCGTTCCTGAGGACTGAAGAAGAGACTCCGTAATAAACAATAAAAGAGTTTCTTAATAACTTCATTGAATGTTAAAAAATTTGTGTGAAATATATCTCATAAAATAAGTTTTACTTGAAACTTTTGCTGTAGAGTTCCAAAATAATATGAGTGAAATAGTTATTATCCGGAGTCTGATAAAAGAGAAATTTTAAATAAAAATAAATTAATTTTCGTTATTAAATTTCGTATATAAAACCCAGAAATGGGTTTAATATCTAGAGGATGACAAAGAATCAATATATTTGTTGTTTCAACTATATAGCAAAAATCAATTATCAAAATTAAAACGTAATTCACGCGAAACTAACTGTATCCTCAAAAACTTTTCCTGGAACAAGTTTGTATAAATTAATTTAGATGCGCATGAAAACAAGCTTCAAGATCGAATTGATAGATGACCGGTCACTTCAGGAGATGATACAGTTTTATTGTACTAAAATTCATTTATTGATATTACTTTACTTTTACGAATGAAAATACAAAATATATTTTTATTTATATTTTAGTGATATTAAGAAAGGTATTTTTTTTGCTACAATATGATAGAATACAAACTAATAAAATTGACATAACTTTTCAAATTGTGAATTTAATAGATTTATTCTGTATTTGAAAAAAAATATTTCAATTTTTTTTGTTAATTTAAAATACTTTTTAATATTAGCTTAAATTATTTTATTCATAAAAAACACTTCTTGAATCTTTTTTTTATTATTCACAGTCTAGAAATATACAAGATAAAATATAAATAAAAATGTATATAAAAGTCGATGATAATGTATAGAAAAATATATAATTAAGCATTTTTGCTTAAAATTTTAGTATCGATACTGAACAAACATAAATCAAAAACAGTTAAATAAGTACATCTTTACATAAAGTAAAAACAGTTAAAGGCGTTATTAAATTATTTTATTAGTCTTCTAGAGATTACTTGAAATGAATGCGAGATTCGGGATAATATTTAATCAACATTCTAATCATGAAGTGTCATAAGCAGAGGTAATTTTTAGGTCTAAAACGGCGTAGGAACAGTTGCAAATCAAAATTGACATTAATTCAGATGGATTAATCGGACAATTTGTGGGCAATTAAATCTTTCACCCTGAGGAGAGCACAGCTTATGGTTTCGCTCTTACGGAGAGATCCTCTTATTTTCTTAATTTAGTTTCATCTTTTTGAATGCGTCAACCTCATGCAGCAAATGGTAAAAAGGTGTGATCGTTCCATTGTCTGTAGCTGTTGAGATGCCTTTCCTTACTCATGTCAATCGCCCAGGGAGTACGGAAGGAGGGAGGGAGCGAAGGATCTCCGACTTGTTCTTTTATAGTATCATTCGGCCAGATTGCAAAGATTGTAAAAAAATCTATAGCCTTCCATTTCCTACAAAATCCAAGTACATATATAATTTATATAAGATTAGTATGTATTGAATTTCAAATAATCTCTAATAAATTATAACAAATGATGTATTTAATTGTTCTTTGTTATAAACTGTCCGATATAAATGCATATGAAGAAGTAAAAGCAGATACATAAATAAATTTCTCTCTCTTTCTAATCTACCGTACCGAATATCGATCGATACTGTAGATATATAATAAAAAACCGATATCGATCGGTAGAATTTATCTACCGAATATCGAACCGGCGGTAGATTTTTCTACCGAATCCCAGCTCTGCAAAATTGCATTAGTGTTTCTGACCATAGAGAACATAGAGTCCGAAGTCACGTGTAGTGTATTTTAGTTGTAGGGTCAAGCGGGATGATCCTCACGGTTTTAATACTCCAACTTTTATTTATAACACTGTGCAGTGTGCATAGGTACGGCATTTTAAGTCTTCTTACTTAAAAAATATATATATATCAGTCTTTCAGTGTCTTTCTTCTACTTCTCTTTTGTTCTACGGGCTCCTATTCATTACTCCTGTGGGTTGGCGACGAGCAGGGATAAGAATTATTCCCTCTTGTTATAAGTACGAGACCTTTTCTATTAAACATAACATCTCGTGTGGTAGCGCTGATTATAGCGGGATATTCTTCAAATGTGAAGTCTCACTCTCTCTTCAGTGTTTATTTTCAAATTTATTTATTGCAATAACTCATTGGAATGGAAATTTGGAGCTTAGCCTTGGTGCTTACAGATTCTATGATTGCTTTTTGCCGTGAAAAAGAGAAAGGGATAAAGAGAAGGAAAGAGAGAGAAGTTTCTCTCTCACTCTTTGTTTCTCCCTCTCTTTCCTCCTCTTTCTCTCTCTTTCCCTCTCTCTTTCCTTCTATCCCTCTCTTGACCCCTCTCCCTTCTTCACGGCCAAAAACAGTCATAGAATCTGTAAGCACCTAGGCTCAGCTCCAGATTTCCATTCCTAGCAGTGAGATTCAGGTGCTGATGTTTTCTCGCAAACTCACCAATGAATATTATTTTTCATTTTATGAAGCTGTTTTTCTCTCTTTCTACGTTCATTAGTCGAAGTGACGATGATACATCTATTGACAAGATATATGTACAAACAAAATAAACAATCCTATTTTATTAATTTAATTTTAATAGGTCGAATAAGATAAACCAATTCAAAGGTTTTTTTTTATCAAATGGATCCAGGTCATGAAGAAGAAACAATAATGCTTATCTATATAGTTTTACTATACATTATCATTGCTTTTTGTATATGATCTTATTTATGTATATTTTAAGAGACACTTAATGTATGGTGTAATGAACTATATCCTTAACATCCATTATCCACTGTCAAAGTTTAACCCAATCAAATTTCAAAAAGGTATGTATATGAGACATTTCATCATGATAAGAAATGATCAAGGCATTTTTATATAGTTGCATTCCATTTTACCTATTTGGTTTATAGAATTGCATAATTATATTAAATTGCTGAATATAAATAAGGGACTCAATTACCATCTGCACAGGGGGATAGCTAAAGAGCGATTTTTGCAGGACTTAGCTATATTTTGATTGTAACTCACACGCAACTTATTCATATGCATAAACATCAACAAAGAGAGAGAGAGAGAGACGAGTGACAGTCAACAAAGCTAAAATAAGAGAGCCTGCAATGATCCGAGTCGAGAATCTGTGTATTCTGGTGCATATATGGGCTTCCATTAAATTGGCAAAAAGTAACTGCCAAAGCCAAAATCATCAAAATGTATACGTAAAAATATTATTTTTATAAAAAATAAACTCCTGCATAAAGGTTTCTTTGTTTATATAGTGCATTACTAAATAATAAGCTGGGAGAATATTTAAAAGTTTATTTAATTCTAAATTCTAAATAGTTTGACTTCTTAAGCTATATTTTCTTAAAATGCATGTTATGACTAGGGATCGGAAAAATATTTAAAAGAAAACACCGAAATATTTAAATATTTATTACTAAAAATGACAAAATATTAACTGACAACGACAAAATATTTATTCTGCGTTACCAGAACATACTACAAAGTTTACTGACATTCTAACTATCTACAGGCATTATGAGCTGAAAACAAAATCCAGTCATACAAAACGAAAATCTCACCGATAAAAGCAGTGGCTCACCAAATTTTTGCAAGATTTTCTGATTTGAGCCGGTGGCGATTGTCGGAGAGAAGAGTCTTATACATAGAGAAGAAGCGTTCAACATCGACACTTGTGACAGGTGCAAATTTGTATTCAGCCGCCGTTTGTGGAGACATGCCGTTGGGGATAACTTCTTTGCCTTCTGAGATCACGGACTCAATAGAACGTAGAACAGCGATATCGGGATTGCAGGCATAGACAGATTTATATTTTTCTTTTATTGTTTCACCTTTTATGCCTGGTAAGCTGTAAATAGCAGCCTCAGCCGTAGATACGGATGCAAAAGATTTTGTTAGGCTCGGTCCTTGTCTCTCAAGATCTTGAATGACTCGTGGAAGGAAGTGTAAATTAGCAGCAATGTATGATAGGCCTGACCTCATTTCATCATCGCCAATAATAAATTGACATCTTTTGATGGCCTCCGAATCATGTGGGTTAAATAATTCGACCACAGTCTTCACTGCGTCAAGGTTCTCAGCATAGAACAATGCGGCGTTCACCCATGTTCCCCAACGGGTTAGTATTGGATCGGGAGGCAGTGAAGATTTGGGTTGAAATTTTTCCAAGCTAGAATCCGTGATGGAGCCTTCAGGAACACTTTCTTAGTAACTGAGATCAATTCGTTCACTTTCGGAAAATGTTTCCGAACACATTCAACGATTCGATGAAAAGCGTGGGCGAGACAGATTAGAATAGAAAATTTTCAGTTGTCCACCACATTTCAGCATGTAAGCAGCAGCATCAGAGAGCATCAGTTTGACGTTTTCAGCCTTAACTTCCAAAATATTCATTACAACATCATTTACGGCACGAGATACTGTCTCAGCATTGGTTCTTTCCAATATCATCGAGTGCACCAGTTCGGCTCGATTGGATGAATCTGCAGCAAGTTTTCCGACAACCACATTTAGAATGTATCGTCCTTCTACGTCCGTAGTTTCATCGATGGCGAGCCAGATGGGTTGATCTTGAATATTAACTTTTTGGTGAGCACATCCTGATAGCAGATGTCCAGGTAAGTCTTTCTCAGAGTGCTTTCGTCAGGATTAGATACAGCACAATGCTCTTCAAGAAATTGACGAAACATGGGAACCTGCAATTTGTGCCATGGGATGTTCGCAGCCAATAAAGCTTGACAGAGTTTTTTGTTGAGGTCAAACGACTTGGACTTCTTGGCACTTCTCTCAAAAACGTCTTCAAGCTGTGCTTGAGAGCTGCTCCTTTTCGTCTTGAGTTGCATATTCTTCTGGTGTTTTGCGGACTCAATATGTTGTTTCACTTGAACTTTCTGCCGAGATTCGAAGCTGGATTCACAAAGTCATACTTTCAAATATACCATACCGATTGTCAATCGGTACAGTATTTGGTAGTTTCTACCGAATATCGTATAATCGGTTTGGTATTTGAAACCTACTGTCGGTAGTATCGAATACTGATTTACATTCGGTAGTCCCAGCTCTGCAATTTTGTCATAAAGAAAACATAGTTAGCTTAAAAATGGTGCATAAAAAATATTAGTTAAAGAGGTTAAAGCCCGGGGGGGGGGGGGTGATTGTCCGGAGGTGCCTTAGAGTAGGATGAGATAAGGTCATTACAAAACCAGTGACGTCACTGAATGAATAAAATTATGTTTATTTGGGGAAAAGCCAAGGGGGCGATTGAGGGGTGGTAGCATAGAGAAATAAAGATATAGAGAGCTGATTCCCTTCAATAGCAGAGAATCAGCGTTCTATTGTTTCTGTGTGTCCACTATAAACAAAGTAATTGATACTACGTCATCGTAAACTGATCCTAGAAATATAAACATAACACAATGACGTATTTCTCTGCCCTCCAATAGCAGAGAACGTGTTAGGCGTACTCGACGGGCACGCCTTTGCATTTTCCGCATTTGCAGTTAGCGTTCTTGCATTGAACTCTTTTGCATGAGGGTTTTCTTTTCGGGCGGCGGTTTCGCCTGGGATTGTACCTAGGAAGGATTTTCTACCATGGAAGGTTAATCTTTATTTACTCTATCTTAGCCATAAAAGTTCGAGTCGGGTTAACTTGACTTTACAATATTTTTTTTCTTAAAATTGCCTCATTTCATAGTATTTATATCTGTTACTTGAATGAATTGTTGACTTTAAATAAAAAATATTAGGTCAAATGAAATATTTACGTCTTCTATTGTTGGTAAGAGAGTATTTCTATTCAATACCATAACAAGTTATTCCATCTCAAGTGTCAGTCTTCAATGTCTTAAATTTGAACTCGTAACAGGAATACCACCCCCCAGAATAGCACTAACCCCCCCCCCCCGACAATCACCCCCTGGGCTTTTACCCCCCATTATTAATATTTTTTATCCCTTACAGTCCACTTATGAAGTCAACTATATTTTCTATCTCTGAACAAAGTGACGTCACTGGTAAGCACGTAATCACAGTTAATTAGAATTGAAATATGAAACCTATGTTTCCTAATATCAGTCATACATTTTTTTTACAAAGACTTAAAGGAATAAATTTACAAAGTTAAAATGTTAGGAAACGAAAAGAATGAAATTTCTTGAATAGTATAAATGTAAATCGATCAACAAAAAATATGTTATGTGACCGATATTAGGAACATAGGTTTTCACTAATGCAATTTTGTCATAAAGAAAACATAGTTAACTTCATAAGTGAACTTTGGTACATAAAAAATATAAGCAACGGGGCGTAAATGGCACGGGAGGTTAAAGCCCAGGGGATGATTCTCGGGGGGTGGTAATTATAAACTCATATAATATATATATATATAATAATGATTCTAAAATAATAATCAATCACCGCCCGGACTAGCACCCCCCGTGCAAATCACCCCCCGGGTATTTACCCCCCGTTAGTAATATTTATTATCTCATAAAGTCCACTTATGAAGTTAACTATGTTTCCAAACTATTAACACAGGTGACGTCACTGGTTAGCACGCAGTCCCAGTTCTTTAGAATTTGAATCTGCAAAAATTGAACGTACATAAATTTGCAATTTTCGTCTCTTAGACCTTATATCTGGGCTATCTATGTACAAGTAGACAATCATACAGTTTGTAACCTCTCAACTCAAGATATCTTATTTATCTCATATAGGTCCTAATCTATTTTCTAAGATTTCATCAAGGAACCACTTGTCCTAGATCGAAGACTAGGATAAAGTGACTATTTGAAAATCAAAAACTCATCTACTCAAATAAGTTGACATATAAATTTTATTCTCAATTTGGGTACGGTTTCTTTGATCTCCTACCTGAGCTAGAAACAAAGAGAAACCACACTTCAACACGGCCATCGTGCTAACATTCCTCACAAACCTCTCTATTATTACCTCCGCCGAAGGAGGTATTGTTTTCACTGGCGTTGTTTGTTTGTTTGTTGGTTTGTCAGCAGATAACTCAAAAAGTACTGAACGGATTTGGATGAAACTTTGTGGAGTTGTTGAAAATGCCAAAAGTAACAAGTGATTAAATTTTGGCATCTCTGAGTGCAGAATTAAGATGCAAAACGAGCTAAATACTAATAAATATTTCAAGTTAGCCTACTCTGCCAATAGATGTCGCTGTGCTGTTAAATCGGGTGCCGGGAGCGTCTTCCTCTCGGAATTTACGTCGAGGGGAACCCTCCCCCGTCCCTCTACGCCGCCCCAGTCGTGAAAAAATCCGCCTCGGAAGGCTCATAAGGACCCCGTGACGGCGGAGGTTTGCACTCTCTGAGTGTATATATGCCTCTAGTTGTACTTATTATAGAAGAAGAAGGAAAAAAAGTATTCGTCACCAGAGTGCTCCTGCCTTGTTCTTATTATTGTTATTGTTTACATTGATTCATCATTGCTTGGGATCCAATTTCCCGAATGGGAGTGGACGGGTGGCATGATTCCAGTCATTTTATTAGCCCCGTCTCGTCTCATCCTCCTCCTCAATGATCGGAGGAGGAGACGAGACGTTTGGGAGCTCCTTCATCAATGTGGTCGCTCCTAGCACTGACTCCGCTCATGAATATGTTCGACGGGACTCGCGGATCCAGATCCTTCTATAATAAGTACAAAAATAGAGAGGTTTGTGAGGAATGTTAGCACGATGGCCGTGTTGAAGTGTGGTTTCTCTTTGTTTCTAGCTCAGGTAGGAGATCAAAGAAACCGTACCCCTCAATTTATTATATTCATTTCTTCACACCCAAAAACGTGTTCCTGTGGCTTTTTTTAAGATATCCAAGTCCCCATTAGTGAGTTACTTTTTAGCTGTGCAAGGAGCAACACGTCATTCAGTGCGTCTTCAAGTTGAAGTTGTTTTAGCGGAGTTAGGAACTCCTTGTACGTTTTTAACTATGTTATAATTGTTATAAGTGCACTTCCTTCCTCTTCCGGATCAATTTTGGACTTCAACCATCGGAATCAGCCCTATTTCAACGGTTTTAGATCATTATTGGTCCAAAGCTTTTCTTCTTTTTCTTCTCTTTATGAGAGAAACTCCTTACATAATTTGTGCGGAACGTTAAGAAAAGTTATTATCACAAAACCTTCCCAAGATGAGGAATTATAAAGATAACGTCAATCAAAAAGATTCGAATCAAACCGAATCTCTAGAAAATGAAGATGCCGACGACCTGAAATGGAAGACGGTTACATCTAAAAAGAAAGGCAAGATGGGACAAGCCAATCCCTCCGAACCAACAAAACCGTTCAAAAGAAAGAGGGAGGACAAGTCAAATGAAACTCCCCCTCCAAAAAGAGCCGGAAAGAATGAATTGGGCTTACCTCTACAACAACAAAATCATAACAAAACTAAGAGACGGTTTCTTTATGCTGAGATAGCAAAAGAAGCCAATGAGCTTATCATTGTTCGTAAGAACGGTGATCATATTTCACTTGATGAGTGGAATAAGACCATTAAAATTCTAGATACAGACTATGTCAGTCGTATGTCCTCATCTGTTGGAAAATGGATTCCCACTTATGAAGGGCGCCGATACACAAACAAAAGAGCTGTAATATATATCAACGATGATGCTTCTGCCAAATATGTGCGAAAAATTATAGCTACATCCACACCTCTACTGACAACTTCATGGGCAGAAGCAGAAGAAATGAGGAATGCCCGTAAGGGAAAAAAGATGCTCACAGGATTTATCCGAGGAATCACCGGTGACATTATCGATGATATACTTGCTAAAATCATTAAACATCAATGCACTATTCGTGGCATTGAAGGGAAAGTTGAAGTTGCAAAATCAGATATAACTCAACTTGGAAAAGTTCTCTATCTCTCTGTAGACCAACAAGCGTTTAAAAGTCTCCAATTAGTGGATTTTACTCTTCACATTGCATCAGCAGGGAAAGTGCGCTTTCAAGACCCCGGGATGCTCCGACTGTTGAAGAAAAAGAAGAAACTGTTGAAAAAGACGACATCGAACTTGATGATAATAAGGAAAATAAAAATCAACATTTTGACAATGATAGAAACACCACAGAAGATGGAAACAATAAAAAAATTAAAGACACTGGAAATCATGACAAGAACGACAGAAAAATCTATGGAAAAGAAGCGAAACATCCTATTACTAGATCTATCGGATTAACAGAAAGTGTTCCCAAAGACAATAAAAAACAGTCAAAAATTAATTGTTTTTTCAAGAAATTGAAATGATTGTTAAGAAAAGTAATTGATCATGTGGTCATGTAATCTATATTCTTGTACTATTAAAATGTAACTCCATATTACTGTTGTAGCACATATACCCCGTTGCGTGGTCGTGCTCATTTCTTTAGTTTGTATGTGTGTTATATATATTCATATGTATATATACGTATATCTATTGTGATGCAGTAATAAACTTCTAACTAACTAAAGTCCCCATTAGTCTTCGCAAGCAGCGGAAAAGGAGATCAAGAAAGTGGTTAACCAGTGACGTCACCTTTGTTAATAGCTTGAAAACATAGTTAACTTCATAAGTGGACTTTAAGAGATAATAAATATTACTAACGGTGGGTAAATGTCCGGGGGGTGATTGGCACGGGGGGTGCTAGTCCAGGGGGTGATTGTCGGGGGGTGATTGTCTGGGGGGTGCTAGTCCTGTTACGAATAATAATATTCAGATTGGTGGGCCTTTGCCTTAGACAAGGAGTACTAAAGAGATGGAGGGAACACTCCTAATGTAAGCAATAATATTTATACCTATGTAGTCACACTTTACACAGTTTTATACTACTAAAAGAGATGAAATTAAGTTTCTCAACGACGACATTCGAGTCCAATAAAGAGGAAGAGGACTCCACGTCTACTTACAACCCCCTAAGGATGAAGTTGAGGATTTGTGCCGGTGACTAATCAGTCCGTGGAGTCTATAAGCTTTTGGAATCGTCGTTTAGAAACTTAATTTCATCTCTTTTAGTAGTATAAAACTGTGTAAAGTGTGACTACATAGGTATAAATATTATTGTTTACATTAGGAGTGTTCCCTCCATCTCTTTAGTACTCCTTGCCTTAGAGTAGGAGACATAGTTAATTCAAAACCAGTGACGTCACTCAATGAATAAAATTATGTTTATCTACTCCATTATAATACTGACAGCTATAGTCTAAAAAACAAGACAACGGATTAGGAAAAGAAAGAAGAATAACTAATTATCCAGTCACATCATCGTATCTTCTATTGTAACAAAATATGTGATATATAATTTATTTAGATAACGTCATTGAAAAATTCTGAACGCTTTTTCTTCTTCTCTACTCCTAAAGCATTGTTAGAATTGCCTTTCTACAGCTGTTCACAATGTGGCAATCCAACCAAACTTTTCACATGAATATTAATATTTATGATATTTAAATCATATTCTTTGCGTTTAATAGGAAGTGTATCTGAGTAATGACAAAGATATGGGGGTACTTTAAGCCCAAGGTCCTGACCAGTTTTTACGCCTTGAATACGTTTCCTATCAATGTGTTTTTTATAGATATTTTTATGATAGGAAGCACTGTTAGTATTGCATCATAGCATCATCGTCTGATGTATTTCTACTAGGTTTTGACGAACTTGGAATGGTCGGATTTGGGGAGGAGTGCATTATGTGTTTGATACTTCTGGGAGTCTTTCTGACTCTCTGTGCCTCCTATCTTCTCTATAGAGCATTCTTCGGGGAAAGACGGGCCTCATCTCCATTGTCTAATTTGAATAATAGGGTACGGATTGAGAGTGTGGAGTGCTGTATTTGTCTGGAGACTGTGAACTATGCGGTGGAAAACAAATTGTGGGCATATCTACTGCGGGGCATGTCTGCTCAGCTACATCGATCGACTAACGTCCCTATCTACCCCGACATGCCCTTACTGCAGGTATGTAAATAGACATGAAACCATTCGTTTGCCCATGAAATGCCTTAACATTAGACGGTTATTAATGTAATATACGGTTGATCTCTGTAAGGATATTTAGGGATATATTGTTTTACAATATTTTAATGGAATTAAGTTCGGCACATCAAATATTTCATATTTATAGAAAGACATTGAATGTGTTGAAAATTTGGAATACATCTTGTTATCTAAAAATCAATTTTTTTAAATATATCTTGCAAATAAATGTTGAGAGACTGTATAAACTAATTATCTTTTTCCGAACTATTATTCCCGAGAGATTAATATATATCATTTTATTTTAATACAAATGAAATATATTTTAAGTTTATCCTTAGCGGATGCGATTAGAAAGAATAGTTTAAGAGAAAAAATATTAATAGAGTGGCAATATAAGGAATTATTTTCTTTGAAGTAATGCTTCAATTATGCTTGGAATAAGTATTTTTTTAAGCTAAGTATGTGAAAACGAAATCAAATATTAAGTAAGTTTTAAATCTTCTCCAAACATTCATTCATCATATTATTGTTTTCAGGTCCATTAAAAATCACAAATAACCAAAAAAATAATGACGACTATATGATTACAGAAAGGAAACATTTATTGTTATCTTGACCTTATATTATGATAAAGCTTACATAATCTTTATCAGGATTTATTATGCCCTTATAGCATTCCCACTTTTAAGAGTTGTAGGTTAAAAAAACCCATAAATTTGTGCTAAATATTTCATTTTAATGGTCTTCCATACAACAATTAATCTTTATAGCGAGCCCAATAATTTAATGAACTTCTGAAGAGGGTTATTTTAGGTAGAGTAGTAATATTTCATAAAGAACTTCCGTATACCATCTTTAGGTTCCACCGCTCCATCCTGTTAGAAAAGTTTTTCGAAAGTATATAGCGTCAAAAGAGGAACGGTTGGGTGGTAAAAAACAACAACAAATAGGAATTTTTACTTTATAAATTACTCATAAATGAGAGGTCGTCCAATATTTTACCTCACACTATTTTCATGATTGAGTTTTGCTAGAAATGTTTTACATAAGACATAGACCAGGAAAATACGGTCTAAGGAGAAATTCCCCAAGAAATAAAATGAACCAGAAGGATATAACCTGGATAGAAAAGGGAAATGATGACTCATGACAAAAGTGGCCAAATACATGGGTAGGCACGTATTTCAGAGGAATGCAATTAAATATTTTACAAATACTATATATACAATGTACATAGTAAGATCAAATCCGGCGGTTTTCAGAACATCCTTTAACAAGGATGACGTCATCCGATCCACGCAGCTGATTTTTTTAGCAGACAGCCAACATATGAGAGATCATTTCAGCTGGATTTATCATCGTCATGGCCGCATATGGAAATCTACAGCCTGTTATCTGGAACGAGCAAGAACGCAGGTGTGCCGTTATCCAGATTCTTTGTATAAAGGGCAACACCATCAGGACACCCAGGTCTCTGAGCTGCTCGGGATCGACAGAGAAGGGTTGTTGAGCTCAGGCAGCAGCTGAAGGATACCAAGGACCCTCGTGCTGTCGTCGACAGGGCCTTCAGGCCCTCCAGCAGTGCTTGCAAGGCCAGGACCCCCGACTTCATCAGGAGGGTGTCAGACATCTTCGAGCACGACCCCAGCAGGTCCATCAGGGATGTTGCCAAGGAGCTGGACGTTTTCACGTAACTTTGTTGGCCTGTGTGAATGAAGATTTGCGTTGTCACAGCTGCAAACTCAAGGTTGGTCAATTATTGACGCAGAAGAACCCCCCTAGCTCCCCCGATTTGAATCCTATGGACAATTTTTCTGGGGCTACCTTGAGCGACACACCAACCGACTGGCCCCAACACCAAGGCCGCCCTGATCACTCCATAATGAAGCAGGCCAAGAAGTTGGACATGGCCCTGGTGGCCAAGGCTGGTCCTCCTTCCGCGCCAGGAACCAGCGTGTTATCGACGCTGAAGGCGGATGGATTAAAAAGCAGAATTTACACATCTGTACGAGCATTTCATGTCTAAATAAATAAAATTGAACAGATATTTACGATTTTATGTGTATTTTAAGTTGAGAGATGAAAAAACGCCAGATTTGATCTTACCACCCTGTATGTATATATATTAGGGTTGTTCTTATTTTCAAATGTTTGAAATGTTAGCGACTTTGAGCATTTTCTGTTTCTTGGTGATAAAAGAAGAACATACAAAGTTTGAACAAAATTGGTCAACATTACGAGGTCGCGCAACGAGGTCAAAGTTTAAAAAATTAGTAAAAATAAGTTTTCCGCAAATTTCTTCAAAATGGTGGACGTTACAGACTTCAATAATTGTTATTAATTTAAAGGAAATCTAATTTATTACCAGACGTATATTTTATGTTTTTAAATAAAACAAAGTTTTCAGTAAAACAAAGCAAGAAATTGAGTGAGTATTGTTAGCTTATTTCATGGCTTTTTGTATCAATTAACTTCACTCGCCTGTAGAAGATGACTTGTTCGCTTCAGAGTAAATAGTACTTTTAAGTTTAGTAAACTTTAGATAATAAATCCCAAAATGACCTTGGTTAAGAGATATAAGCAAATACGTACTCTCCCCCAAAAATGATCTTTTGATATGAGAATATACGATTACCATCTGGTAACTCTGTTAGTGTTACTGGATAGAAAGAGAAGGGAGGGAGTATTTTGTCCTCACTCCTCTCCCTTCTTTTTTTCTTCCTATCCAGGTTATACTAACTGCCGTTACCAAATGGTAATCGTATATTATCATATCAAAAGATCAATTTTTGGGGGAGAGTACGTATTTGCTTATATCTCTTAAAGTATAGCGATTTTTAGAACACAAAATATATCAAATGAAAGCTTGGTTAACCAGCTTTAATACTTTGGTATACTAAATCATGTCAATTTAATAAGTAGAGAGTTATATGCACATTAAAAAAAGCCTATCTCGCGTACAAAATGACGCATATAATGGATTATAAATGCGTCAGAGATAAAGTAAAATTTTGAGAGGATACCTTGACGCACATCTAAGAAACACATTATGATTTATTTTTTTGATAATCGATTTCTTATAGGTCAATACAGGCTCTGAATCATATGATGTAAACTCAGATTGTACTGAATTCTGAATTGATAGAATGCAACCAAGGTCATTTTTGGATTTATCATCTAAAGTTTTACTAAACTTAAAAGTACTATTTTACTCTGAAGCGAACAAGTCATCTTCTACAGGCGAGTGAAGTTAATTGATACAAAAAAGCTATGAAATAAGCTAACAATACTCACTCCCTTTCTTGCTTTGTTTTTACTGAAAACTTTGTTTTTATTAAAAAACATCAAACATACGTCTGGTAGTAAATTAGATTTCCTTTAAATTAATAATTATTATTGAAGTCTGTAACGTCCACCATTTTGAAGAAATTTGCGGAAAACTATATTTTTACTAAATTTTTAAAACTTTGACCTCGTTGCGCGACCTCGTAATGTTGACCGATTTTGTTCAAACTTTGTATGTCGTCTTCTTTTATCACCAAGAAACAGAAAATGCTCAAAGTCGCTAACATTTCAAACATTTGAAAAATAAGAACAACCCTAATATATAGTATATATATATATATATATTGAGTAAATAAAAGGAAACAATTTTTTTTCACAGTCTTAAAAACACATACAAAAATATATGTTTTAAAAATTGAGGTAAATACGTAAAAAATACACAAATAAACATTACAGTTTTATTTTTTTACCTCAACAGAGAACGTTCTAATTAAAATTACTGATAATTAAACATATCATTACATTGCAACGATATTATATAACACAAATGACATCTAATTAAATCACTGGTATGATATAAATCATCATATCACAGTAAAATTATATAACACAAATGGCAACTAATTGAAATTTTTAAATCTTTTTAAATTATTTTAATAAATTTTCTATGACTTAGCGCTACCAATGGGAAGTATTTAATTTCTTCCGACTCCCGGTCCACGAATAATTTTATGTTGGTAATTAAACATAAATGCTTTCCTTGCTGTAATGTTAGACGGGACAAAGATTATTGGGCCATTTTTTCCATGCATCATCCTTTTTATTATCTTAGACCACTTTTTCCCAATATCCTTAGAAATTTATTGTTTAGCAGTTCATATGATGATTTATTATTAAAAATATATTAATAGAGAGAGTGCTTTAGATATGTATGTGGATAATCAACTCTCAATGTTGAGGTTCCACTCCTAAAAGGGGAAATGTCTATTTGATCAACCTCAATATAGAAGGTCGTAGGTTCGAATGATTAATGTTAATTCATATCAAAGTGGGTGTTATTCAATCGAACCAAGTTGTCAAAAAAATATATAGAAATACGTTTTTTACTTTGATATGAAATCTCGGAGTCCTCAGTACGGAGCCAAAAATACTTTTAACCCTCATTAAACCAGGAAGGTAATAATTTAAAGAAGTTTATAAAAATGAGCACTTTTACTTCTTAATCACTTAAATATATACCTACATTGTAAATTTAAAAAAAACTATTATGAACTAAGGATTTAGAATGTATTATTTTATTAATATTGCTAAAGAAGATGTCATAACATATATGTAATTTTAATATGATAATCAATGATTAAATACATTTTTATCCCCTTGTTGGACTTAATATATACTCAACTTAACTGAATAATTTAATTGTTTCTATCTGAAATGATTTCAAACCATATCAATTTTTTTATATGAATAAACTCTTATTATTTGTTTGCGTGACAAATGACAAAAAGTTGTATGAGGTTCGATATTAATAATATTACATTAATACAAAAATTACTTAATGCTCTGTTTTGAAGTCTTACCCATTTATATATATTTGTATATTTTTTTTTTTTGCAGACAACGTATTACGATGATTCTCCTTTACTTTACTTCAGAAGAAAGTCGAAATTCCCTCCCTGATACTGAGAGCAAGCAAAGAGAAGAGCTTATCCAAAGAGTGAAGAGTTATAACCGATCCTATTCAAGTGAGCTCAGAATATACTTTACAAACTACAGGGCTTTCCTCAAAGAATCATTTGTTTACAGAGGCCCCCGTTCCGTCCTGGAGCACATTCGAGACTTCCCCATTCTGGCAAGAAGGCTCTGGAACATGTTTTGGGACTATCCGGATCATACAACGCTTTACTTTCGATTCCGAGTCCTTATCCCAAATGATCACAATGATTTACCTCCTGAGTCCTTTTGATATCATCCCTGAGTTCTTATTTGGAATATTTGGTCTCTTTGATGATGTATTTATAATTCTGTGTGGAGGATTTTATGCTGTTAATCTCTACCGAAGCCTTGTTGCTCAGCGAGGATTAGTTTTACATCATACTTAATATAATTTGGAATCTTTATGCTCCATATGTCCTTTTGTACTTTTGTTCTCCGTGACTGTGATTGAAAGTCGTAAAGATCTACTTACAACTCCATTCATCATAAATCATAACTATCCCATACTTGAGCTATGTAACTTTAAAAAAGTGGTCATAAGCAAGATTTATCACCCCAAAATATAAAAAAACCTTAACACATTGTGTACGAATGGGGCCACATTATATAATCATGTTGTAATATATTGAAATACATAACTAAAAATAATGTATTTCCATAAAGAAAGAAATATATAAAATACTTTATTTGCCAAAAGTTTTATAAGCAACTAAAAATTTAAGGCGTCAATTTTTATTAGGATAAAGTTTGTGGGTGTTGACTTTTTAATTATTTTTGCATAAAGGATGGCTGTTGACCTTTACAAATTCATTTATTTCTTCATATCATTTTCTTATATTTCATTAACTTTTAATTGCTCATCCATAACTTCCGAAAACTAAATATTAAAAAAGAAAATACAAAAAGTATACTTCACTAGTATTTGAAATACAAAGGTTTGCGGGGTTTTAAACAAAACCCTGGAAAATCAACCCCATTTGTTTATTTTACGAAAAGAGAAACTATTTTACTTTAATTATACGTCTTGTTTTTATGGACAAATATAATTATTTTTGTATCCCTATAAAAGCTATTCACTCAATCATCACAATATGTTATTGTCTACAAACTAAAATGGGTTGCATATTTTCTTTCATATGTTTGGTAAAAAAAACACTTTACAAAATGAAAATACAATAAATACATAATTTATTTGTGAAATGAAGGGCTCTAAGTAATACAACTAAATCTTAAATGCTCTGATGACATTGGTGCTAACGTACATCCAAATGGGTAGTCCCACGCCACCAACATCCGACGTTGAGAGAGATAGGAGTCCTTGAATCGGGAAAAACCATTCCTCGTTTTTCAACACGTGAACGGAGTTCCGGAAACCTTGAAAGTACATCAGAATCGCAAAGGACACTGCCTATTTATTGACATAAGAGGAATGCATTAAATCGAAAATGTGTTAATAAGATCCTAATATTTTGTTTATAATAATAATTGAAGCATGCAGGAATTAAAATTTGGTAAAAGGAAACTCAATTATATATATATAGCAAACATGAATTTCATAGAAAAACATTTCATTTTTTAAAGTATTATTTAACTCATTTTTGAGGATTATTATGAGAAAAAACAGATAGTCTTTATAGACAACACAGTTGTGAACTCGTATCTCTCGTCCAAGTCCTCAGTAGTAAAATAACTAAGTTGCTCTTGTTTCCACATAAAAGTGTATAATTTCAGGATATCTTTGTTCCTACAAAACATCTAATTAGAATGAAAGAGTCTTCCTTAAGATAGTTTCCAAATTAATTACAATTTTGTGTGTAATTTGTTCATTGAATGATATTTCATTCAATTTTTGCGGTTTTCTACATTACATAGATAGGAATACTATAACTTACATTAATTTAGTGAGCAAGTTAAACAACCCTTTCTAATCATTAAAAGCTACACTCACTGTAGAAGATTCAATTTAATACTTTGTTTAAAAACCAGTCGGTTAAAATGACCTATCTTCAGAAAACATATACATAAAGGTAATTGACAATTGACAACACCCACGTTTCAACAACATGGATGAAGAAATAGTTTCAGCTCATGGAACAAGACTTCATCCTCAGATAATTTGAAAAATACATCGAATAATTGATTTAAAAATTAGATTTGCGAGCTAATTAAATTAAAAATAAGTAAAGTTTGTGCATTTTGAAGGTCTATTCTATACAAGAACTTTAGGCAGAGATAATGCAAGCAAATATCCAATGGCATCACGGATCGTACTATTCATCAAATAAGTTATAATATTTTACATGAGATTCGTTTCTGTTTCTCCCTTTACTATTATCTTGATATTATTTAGTTACTAGACTGATTTCCTATAGAAACTCCGATTAACTCTATCATACAAGAGATCTGTTTGCACGAGCAGTCCACCCAAGCCATGATTTATAACTATTTGGTTAATGTCATTCTATATATATATATATATAATCCCTTTTCTATGCCTTACCAGTAGAGCATAGAGACTTCTCGAGATCTTGGAGCGGAGGCCATCCTCTCTGCTAAGCCGTTCAGATTCTAGATGCAAAGAGATGTTAGAATTCAGATACAAAATAATGTAAACTACCCGCCTTACTTTTGCTTTCTAGCTCTTGCTTCACTTTCGTGATCTTTCTCTCGAGTCGAATGTAGTTGACGTAGTCTTCCTTCATGGAATTCTGGAGAGCTCAGCGGATAACTGGGAATGGCTTTGAAGGAGTCTTTTCTCATCCTCTTCACTTGACCTCAGCCTATTCATTAACTATAGGGAAATACTAAGATGCACTACTTTGTACATTCTTTATTGAGGCCTTACCACTTCCGGTTAGCATTCCCGTGTATTCTCGAATCAGGGCCAGAAGGAATGTAAAGATAAGGACAAACATTTGGAACTGAAAGTTGTAAAGGGGCTTCTACTATCTCCAGAGACGTGTTTCGGCTGTGTGTCTGGGGTAATTAGATCTATACTAGTCCATTGCTCCGTTCATTTCCGATAACTCCAATACTAAGAAAGCCGCTCAATCATGACAGCAGTTATTTCTCTTTTATTGTTGTCAAAA
>CP045893.1:5000532-5033456 GCA_013387185.1 Caligus rogercresseyi
CCTATATCTAATATATATATATTATAGTATTAGGGCTGTTCTTATTTTTCAAATGTTTGAAATGTTAGCAACTTGTGGATGTTTCTGTTTCTTGGTGATAAAAGAAGACGACATACAAAGTTTGAACAAAATCGGTCACATTACGAGGTCGCGCAACGAGGTCAAAGTTTTAAAAATTTAGTAAAATATAGTTTTCCGCAAATTTCTTTCAAAATGGTGACGTTACAGACTTCAATAATAATTATTAATTTAAAGGAATCTAATTTACTACCAGACGTATGTTTGATGTTTTTTTTATAAAACAAAGTTTTCAGTAAAAACAAAGAAAAAATGGGGTGTAATGATAAGCATATTTCATAGCTTTTTTGTATCAATCTTCACTCGCCTGTAGAAGATGACTTGTTCGCTTCAGAGTAAAATAGTATTTTTAAGTTTAGTACACCTTTAGATGATAAATCCAAAATGACCTTGGTTGCATTCTATCAATTCAGAATTCAGTACAATCTGAGTTTACATCATATGATTCAGAGCCTGTATTGACCTATAAGAAATCGATTATGAAAAAATAATAATATAATGTGTTTCTTAGATTTGCGTCAAGGTATCCTCTCAAAATTTACTTTGTCTCTGACGCATTTATAATCCATTATACGTCATTTGTACGCGAGATATGTTTTTTTAATGTACAATAACTCTCTACTTATTAAATTGACATGATTTAGTATCCAAAATATTAAAGCTGGTTTTCCAAGCTTTCTTTGATATTTTGGTGTTCTAAAAATCAATATACCTTAAGAGTAGGGTATAGCAAAATCGAAGTTTTTTTTCGGCCTCTGCCGAAATTGAAACGCCTTCTTTCGGCAATCGAAAAAAAACGAAAAAAATCGAAAGATGATATTCTTATTATACCTTTAACAATAAAAAACTAATAGCGAGCAATATGATGTTTGTTAAATCATAATGATGAGATGTTAGACATCAGTTTTACAAATTATAATAATAGATGCTAAGGAAATCCAAAGGTTTAGTTTTATTGACAATTTGTTTTTCAGGCAAACAATTTTGAGAGCAAAACTAAAATGTTATACTACAATTACAGATGTATGGCACATAGAAACAATTTTGAAAGAAAAACTACCTGGGTATATTATAATTAAAGATATTTATGGCACATAGAAAAAACTATTATCAACGAAATATTTTAAATGACAGAATGCCACGAAAAACGAAAAAGTGTGCGTTAGAGAGAGTGAGATCACTTTTTATTATGCAAGAAGAAATGTCGCAGCATGCAAAGGGTGTCTAGGCTTCTGTCATCTAAACAGCTGCGAAGTTTTGTCAGGAATAATCCTGCGGCGGAAAATGCTCTTTCTGCTTCCACACTAGTGGGAGGAATTGTTTTGAGAGCGTGAAAGACTTTGGAGAGGGTTGGCGGTAGAGTTCCCGTCGCATCGAAGCTGCTGAACTCTCTTTTAATCTGTCCATTAATTCCGTTGACAGAGGAGAGATAATTGGTGCTAGGTTTTTCCTTGGCGTTGAGAAAATCTTTCAACTCCTCCGCTCTCGACTTTTTGCTCGGAGGTTCATCAGTCTGAGACGGAGGTTCTGGGTTTTCTACTTTAACCTCGGCGTTTGCCTCCCAAAATAGTTTGATGTAAAGCTCTTGGGCGGTTTTGATGAGCTCTTTACGGGGAGGATAAATGAGCGATGACTCTTCAAGATCGTCACCAGACAAGTATCGAAGAAGACCAGAGATTTGAGGCAGTCGTCGTTGCTCCAAACGCTGAGAAATGGCTTGATGCATCGAAGCTCCAAACTGGGTCGTGTCTTTGCTTAATCTGGTGAGGATGAACTCCATAATTCGGTCACCTCTCGCAAGGTCCATGTCTCTCGATCCCAGTCCCGTTGACCCTGCAGCCACCGTCTCTAAACAATCGCAGACTCCTTTCAGCAGCTTAATCTCAGCTTCGGATAAGAGAAGATGAGTGAGCGAAAATTCCGTGAGTGCCAGAGTGACGGCTTTCCGTGCGCGTAGAACAGAGTCAATCATTGTGACGATGCTATTCCAACGAATCTTTATGTCGAGAGTCAGCTTTGTCTCTTTCAGTCCTTCGGCCAAGCAACATTTAGCCAGAAAATCGTTTTTGACGGGAGACTTTTTGAAAGTCTTGACAATCTTTCGAACCTTCCGAATGACGTCTTCTAGTGAGTCGGCGAAAGGAGGAACATTTGAAGCAGCCTCTTCCTGAATACTGTCGTCAATGTCATCCTCCCCCCCCCCCCTCTTCCTCCTCATCTGTTGAATCTCCTTCATCATTTTCCAGGTCTTGAATTTGCTTTTTGTAAAGCACATCGCACACTCCAAGGTGCAACGCATGCGCAAAGCATTGTTGATGAAGGCAATCCAATAATGTCCCGAATTTGCGCATTACGGAAGCCCCATCTGTGGTTGACGCTACCAAATCCCTGGCGCGAATGATGCCGAAGTCCAGTAGTCGTTGATCAACGAGTTCGACGGCCTTCTCTGCAGGAAGATATCCTTTGACGCGAATAAGACCCAGCGAAATTACTTGGTGATCTCCAGTGTGAACATTCAAACATGTGAACCTACAGATGGATTAAAGCGGAGAAATTTGTATGTGAGAGAGAGAGAAACAAGGAGACAGACAGAGACACCTAGATACATGCAGATCACAGAGAGAGAGAGAGAGAGAAAGGGGGGGGGGAGAAGAGGCACATATACACTGACACAGAAACAGCGCTCCAAATTAAAAACCAATAATTCTGTTTGGCTTATTGCAAAATCCACAATCCCCGAATCAATTGCTCTAGAGCGAGGAAAGTATATCATACAAATGTTTTTTTTCTCAAAGTAGATCTGAAATATATCATTGGCAAATGTCTAACCTTTTATTGTTAATCGACGTCCACTCGTCAAGACTGATGGAAAACTTTTCAGTTTTGCGTAACTTTTGTAATTTTATCTTGATCTCATCTTTTATTTCGTCGGCAAAGGCTAAAACGTGAGATTTGACGGAGCGAGGATCCTTCACAACCTTGAAGCCACGGGCACGTAGTCCTTCTTGAATGTCAACGCTGGTGGCGATGGTTCTAAATGAAATTCGGTCGATGCTTGTCATTCGCGCGAAAACTAAACATTAATTCCAAAATCAGACGGACAGTTAATTAAATTGTTATAGAATGTTAATTTTTATCTTATTTAAAAAAATTGTTCAAAAACAAATTGTTCCAAAGAAGTTGTTCAAAAACAAATTGTTCAAAAGAAATTGTTCAAAATCAAATTGGAAGAAAAACATTTTTCAAATATATTTACTTTTATAAAAATTCAATGATTTATAATAATATACATCACCCATTGACTGAGTTTCTTTTCGAGTAAGTGCCGCAATGATTGACGGCTGAGTTGATGGGGCGATTGAATCCTTGTCCAAAGTTTTCTTCTTGGTGGCTGAAACTACTTGAAGAAAGTGGACTTTGTTCAGGTGGTAGAGAGATGTGTCACATGTTGGGTTTTTAAAGATTTTGTTGCATTTCGTACATTTGACCTCTTTGTTATCGTCTTTATTCTTTAGGAAATGCTTCCAACATGGAGCAGGCTTCTCGATTGCCACCCACTCTTTCACCATGGTAAAGCTAACTTGGACTGTTTGTAAACTGAGGAAGAAAATAACTCTAGTTGCGTGAAAAAATATGCTTTAACCCAGACATTCGATGGCGACAAACCTTTTTTTCGAGCTTTCATCTCCACGTGTATAGTACTTCTACGTATTAACATAAGTACGTTTTTTTAACGTTTTGGGATGGATAAAAGAAATACATTCAATATTAAACGTATACAAAGGAGAACAGAACGGATATTTTGGCGCCAGACTGACAACAACATACAAGTTACGAGTATGAAGTTGTATATATTTGTTTGAACCTTTCATAAAGCTAAATAATAACTAACGCGTTCTTAAAATAATGACATAATAATAATACAATTGTCGCTCATGGATTGGGGGTGTAAATACTTCCAATATTGCTATGAGACTGAGAAAGAATTTTCGATTTTTTTGCCAAGTTCGAACGCCACTTTCGGTGCCGAACCGAATCGAAGGGTCTTCCATCGCTTCGGCACGCCGATTCGCTTCGGCATCCTTGTCTACTTAAGAGATTAAGCAAATACATCTTTGCACTTACTCTCCTCCCAAAAATTGATCTTTTGATATGAGAATATACATTACCACTTGGTAACTGCTGTTACTGTTAGCTGGATAGAAAGATAAAGAAAAAAAGAAGGGAGAGAAGTGAGGCAAAATACTCTTCCCTTCTTTTTTTCTTTATCTTTCTATCCAGCTAACAGTACAGCAGTTACTTAACAGAAATTGCGGAAACTATATTTTTACTAAATTTTTTAAAACTTTGACCTCGTTGCGCGACCTCGTAATGTTGACCGATTTTGTTCAAACTTTGTGTGTCGTCTTCTTTTATCACCAAGAAAACGAAAATCCACAATGTTGCTAACATTCAAACATTGAAAAATAAGAACAGCCCTAATATATATATGTATGTATATATGTTGAAACATAACATAGTCATTGAAGAGCTCTTTAAGTAGACTTTATTTTTCTCCTCTGTTGAATATCCAGTTACTATACAGGTCGGTGGATCTTGAATATGAACGGATTCACCTTATTAAAAAAATATATCGTGAAAGAGCAAAATAGCATTAAAAAATTCAAGAGGAAAAACTACTACCGGAAGTACTCAACCTAAATAAAGTATGGGCCCTGGATTATATGAGTCCTAAGAAAAATATGAGCAACAAAACAGTATATGACTTCATTTTTTTTATGTAACACAATATTTAGACTTCCAAAGAATTAAGTTTTATAGTGCTTTGCATGCTAAAAAGCTGATTTAGCTCCTTTTAGTTCCTGGATGTACCTACATAAGTTTGTATTACAAAAATAAACTTTTTTATATCTGAATCCCAACTACTAGTTTGCATCGGTTAAACTGTTTTGGAATTCTCAATAATAAGCTCTCTGTACTTCATACGATCCTTGGACCCCACCAACCCAGTCCCTATAATACCCTAAGGAAATAATATTTCCAATTTATTCGACAGTAATTTAGGCAATTTTGGTTCTTTCAGCGTATAGATGAAGACTTTGCAAGAAATAAGTCATATATCAATGTATTATTTCCTCATAGTCCTGAATATGTTGATCTTATGTGTGAGTAACAATAAGATGTCCGCATCAAGATAATCAGCTTGAAAACTATGTCCAAATAAGGACGAAGACCATTGTTTGAATTTAAAGTATAATTTACATATATATATATATATATATATATATATATATATATATATATATATATATATATATATATATATATATATATATATATATATATATATATATATCTTCACTCGATTTCCTCTGCAACAGATCAAGAAACAAGAAGAACACCAAATAATAACTATAGATTTATCTTATTTTTTTAGGGGATAGTTAAAGATCCCAAAAAATTCATTTATGTATTATTTTATTCAATGGGGCTGTCTACAGCAGCAATCACTTGCTCGATCCAGGCCCTGGAGTGGTGCTTCCAGGCATTCCTCAATCTGCAACGGAGATCTTCATCCACTCCTTCTTGATGGTTACCTTCCAGAGGTGGGACCAAGTCATTGCTTTGCAAGTCACAAGTAAGTCTCAAGTCTTTGCCCTCAAGTCCCGAGTCAAGTCCCAAGTCAAGACAGGTAAGTCACAAGTAAGTCTCAAGTCTTTGCCTCAAGTCCCAAGTCCTACACTTTGAGTTTCGAGTCCTTTCGAATCATTTTAACTACAAAGTAATATATATTAAATTTAAAAAGATCATGTATACTTTCAAAATCATATGTATTTATATTGTATTTCCAAAGTGTATTGCACATTTGACCACTGCATGCACCTTTAAAAAAAGTTTATAACGTAGTTATAATAGTTTTGTGTTTGAGAGAGCGGGAGAAACAAAACAAATACAAGAACATAACCGGATTGTATATTTTCTGTTATTTCAGGGCTCTATGCTGCATTGCATTTGCAAAATACCAAATTGGCCTAAAGTTTGTCGGTCATTTATGTACGATGGGGCCGTAAAACGATGCCACCATGGCTGAAAACTCGCTCCACTGGAGCACTGGAGGCAGGCACTGTCACACTCTGATGGCCACCCGAAGAGTGTCAAGGTAGTGACTTAGCTGTAGTGCTGGAGTGGTCCCCACATCCTTCTTCTGCCTTTTATGGGTATGCAGCAAACAGCCCTTCTCCTTGTCCAAGCTCTTCTCGCTCTTCTTCATCAACACGCACAGGCTGATCTGTCTGTGCCGCATCTTGTAGGATAAGTTCTGGCAATTATAAGAAACAAAAGAGCCCTTATTAAAATTAGTATTTAGGGTTAGACTTAACAAGTATTATTGTTGCAGTCAAATAGATCAGATTATGAGAAAACAAGTTACTCAGTGATATTTACATTTAACTCGTTGTGCCACCTCTGCCTTGACGTCACGACTGATCAGGACATGAGGCTCCACCCACAACAGAGAAAGGCCAGATCCAAGGCAGCTGCTTTGAGGTAGACTGGATCTGCATAGGGAGCCAGATTAAGGACATTTATTAGAATAAAGGCACTGAAAAACAAAATTTTCGATTTCAAAAATAAAAATATGCTTCCTCACGTATTTTTAAGAAAAATATTCAATTCATTTAAATATTAATTCATATACATATATTATTTTTATATAAATATAATGGCTGAATATATTAAACTTATTCCATTTATAATTTATGTGTATTATTTCATCAATTCGAATTCTTTATCTCCCTGGCTTGAATGAGTCTCCAAAAAAGTCTTGAGACCATACTTTGAAGAATTTGTCCAAATTAATATGAAATTGAATATTTTATTATAAAAATTTCAAAGAAAAAATATCTTTAGAAAAGAGACCCAAATATTACAAGAAAAGTCAATGTATCCTTCATAAAGTATCACGAAATATTCTTCATGATTTATATATATGACTTAACGAGGTTGTGTTGAATTTATGTCAATTCCTGCCTCTAATTAAGTAATTCTGTAGATAAAATATGTTTTCATTAAAATAAGATCCTATAAATTTTCTACGATCTTGTTTTATATTAGTGTTTTTCAAAATAAATACTAAGTAAAAATATGACTTAATTTTGTAATTCTTATCCAAATTTATAACATAAGAGTATATATGTGACGTCACACTCACCATTCTGTCCTACCAACTCCTTTATCTGATATACATTATCTCTATATATCTTGGGTGAAAGTAGCAAGTCTTTTCAAGTCAGAAGGCTAAAGTCCAAGTAAAGTCACGAGTCATTGCTCTTCAAGTCCAATTCAAGTTGCAAGTCTTGTAAGATTTTGTCAAGTCGAGTTTAAAGTCATCAAATTCATGACTCGAGTCTGACTCGAGTCCAAGTCATGTGACTCGAGTCCACATCTATGTTGCCTTCTGGCTGTCCAGTCTGTTTTGGTGATTGAGCAGATCTTCCTCTTTATTTTTTCCTAAAAGAAGTAATCCATTGGATTGCTATCAGCAGAGTTAGATGATTAGTTCTTGAGGACCAATCGTTACAGTAGTTCCTGATAAACTCTTGGCTTATCTGGCACATTGGGAAGACGGCAGCGTCCTACTGTCAGTCGTAAATTGCCTGCACTCATGATAATATAGTGTCATCTCAAGCACTCCACGGACATAGTTGAATTGGCCTTTTCTCCCTTCTGTAAGAACAGTGGTGGTACAATCTTCCCTGTTCTGATATTGACGGCAAAACCATAGAGATGAAGTTCTTTCTTATACACATGGTGGGCATTGTCCTAGGACGAGGAGAATCATCTATCATTTTGAGAATTCCTTTTACACGGTGTTGATGTCATAAATAATGCTCCTAGTGTATTCCGTAAGCTTGATGATAGTCGCTGCTCCATGTCTTCAACACGCGCGTTCTATATCAGGGATTTGTTCCGTGCCTTAAGTAATCATATTTATATAAAAACAATATAATATTAAAGGAACGAGTTAGCTCAGTATACAAAGCCGAGTTCAACTCTCAGCTTGAGGGCGTAGGTTCTACTCCCCTGAGGGAAATGTGTAATTTTGGTCAACCTCATTGATAAGATCCTAGGTTTGATAGACATATTTCAATGCTAGTATGCTTGTTTATATTCGTATGGATGCAATTCTATCGAACCATATAGGTACAAAAATAGTATCATGTATTTGATACTGATTTAGGCACTTTGATGTGAACTCAGCTCAAGGATGAGAGCGTTATTATTAGCTTATTGTTGCCCGGATTTATCTCGGCATCTCTGTATTTATTAAGATTGTTTATGTTTTCATAAAGGAAATGAATCAAAAGAAAATATATATACTTCATGTCATTTCAAACAAAAAAAATATTTTCTTATTTGTATTATCTTAAATTATTTGATGTGTATCATTTTTATTTCAAAAATATATCACTGATGAAAAAATACAATATCGAGATCTAATATAGCTACTCCGTCAATCCAACATTGGGTAATAAGGTCCTCAAGACCTCCTACTCTCTTCAGAATATGAATGCATGAAGTCTCTGCACCTAACGGTTAACAACGTCTTGTTCAATATAACGGCTTCTTATTTAACTGGAATATGGCCCATATTCATCATGAGAAAAAATAATAATAAATCATTGAGTCAACCATGTCAAAATCAATGTACTCCCATTAACATCCTTGAAAAAAATATAGTTATTAATTGTTTGCAAAATGAATGCAACGCCTAAGTAAATAGGGGTTCTTGGATAATTGAAGGAGGCAAAATATTCATTTTAATTCCAACAATTTTCAAGCAAGTCATGGTATTTGTTTCAGTATAATTGCAAGGCAATATGACTCCCGTCCATTTTGTAGGTACAGTTACAAAAAAAGTAGTGATTGTCAATATTCAATAATGCAAGCTATAATTTATATGCCATAATAAACGTCAAGTCTATGTTTTCCCCATAGAGATATAAAAATATAGAGAGCTTATTCCCTTTACAAAAAAGACATTCGACTGAGAATTTCCTGCATTACTACTGGATTAAGATGTTATTTCAAAGGACATGATAACGACCATAGAGATAAAAGATATAGAGAGCTGATTCCCTTCAATACAAAAAAGACATTCGACTGAGAATTCCTTACTACTGGATATAAGATGTTATTTCAAAAGGAATTTCCTCCACCCAGCATGATAACATTGAGGTAACCATAGAGATAAAAAGATATAGAGAGCTGATTCCCTTCAATGGTAGAGAAACATCGTTCAGCTGTATTTTTGTGTCCAATATAAACAAAGTAATTTGTACTACGTCATCGTAAGCTGATAATAGAGATCTAATATATCTCTATGATCAGCTTACGATGACGTAGCAAAAATTACTTTGTTTATATTGGACACAAAAATACAGCTGAACGATGTGTCTCTACTATTGAAGGGAATCAGCTCTCTTTATCTTTATATCTCTTTGGATGCAACGTTTAGAGACTTTAGAATTCAACCCTGGCATTTTAGAAGATGTTATGGAATAAATGAAGGTATTCATTTAATAGTTTAAAATTCGATTTATAGATGAGTTAATTTTTCAGATGAAAGCTTAGACATTTTCGGACAATGAGCGTCGCTCCTTATTAGTGTTTGACGAAATGGCAATTAAACCTGGACTTGAATTCGATGGTCAATCTGTTATAGGCTATTCAAACATTGACAGCACCACTGTCTCAGCAACTCATCCATTATGTTTCATCCTAGTGGACATACAGACGAGATGGAAACAGGAGATAGCCTTTTATCTAACGAGAAATTCGTTTGACCCGAAGAAGGTTTTCTCTATATTAAAACAAATTATTTGCTCCTCATACGGAATTGGTCTCAAAGTGGTTTCTATTACCAGCAGTATGGGTCCATGTAATCAAGCCATTTAGAATAGCTTGGAGTAGTGTTAGCAAAAGGTCGAATTATTATCACTTTTCCTAGTCAAGATTGTGTGGAGAGTCTCTTTTCATCTAAACGTGCAAAAATATTACTCCTAACGCAAAGGATATTAAAAGGTGCTTGAAATTGGTTGCTATGTCGCAATAAATTTCGGAAAAAGATTCACATAGCTATAACACACATGATGCTATGTTTCTAACCGATCTTTAAATTTGAAACTTATACATTGATTTCCTAATAATGATTTTATTTATTGTTTTATAGATATATGAATTGTAACGCTTTTGGGTTCACATTATTAGTTCATCAGTTTTATCACTACGTGGCGCGCAGGATGTCCAGACTCTCCTACTCTCAGGCACTGGATGTATTTCCCTTCTCAAGACACGAAACGTACAATTATAGAGTAAGTACAAAAACGGGTTCCAATTTTTATTTAGTCCTATTTCGCAGTTTTTAACGGAATGCAATAAAACTTTGTTAATATCTAGATTATTATGACATAGAGAAAATAATTGGATTTCCGACTTTTTACAACATGTGTTGGTGGCGAGTTGATATGACGTAAGTAGGAAAAATGAGGTCACAACAAAGGTCACTTCCTCCACGTTATTGATAGAATAAGTATATATTTTAATGCAGACATTTTTCATTAATCCTAATCCGGGCCAACCCACTTCCTCCCGTCAAATATTCTAGATTATATTATTTGAATTTGTGCATTTCTTGGGCCAGTAATTGCTGTGTACCTAAGATAATAATATAGATAATAAAGTATCACAGACTCGTCACCAAAGAGATGCTCAGGATACCGAAAGATAGAGCAAGGAATAAGACCACGAGGGATCCGAATGTAGAAGTTTATTATAGAAAAAGCACTATTACACGTTCAGAGGAAAAACTCACTGAGTATAAGAGACGGAAAGAGGAAGGATTAGTGTTGTGTTGGGATACCTTTTAATAAGAATATATGATAAGTATATTAATATCCCCGAGTCGTCACAATGAAGTTGCACGGCAGGAACGAATCTATAAAAACGACACGTTTGAAAGGGTCATGACTTGAAGATTTATTTATTAATACTGCGGGAAAAGGGGAGAAAATATATACACGGAAGAGGAAAGAGTGAGACACAGAATACATGACGTCAGGGTGTCTTCCAACGTGACGTCAGGGACATAACAGTTAGTTATGGCCATGCAGGGGGGGGGGGGGGGGGCTCATTTTTTGAGTACTGCTCTTCCGCTCACTTCATTCCGCTCTTCCGCTCAGGTTGGCGGAATAGGTCCGCTCACTAATTTTTAGGTCCGATCACCAATTTTTTACTATAAAGTCCGCTCCAAGCTTATAAATAGCCTAAAATAGGTGTTTCTTGTAATAATTGTTCATAAATATTAATATTATTTAGTTATTAAAACTTATTATAACTAATTATTAATATTTATAAATAATTAATTATAAGAAACACCTATTTTAGGCTATTTATCTATATACATGATACAATAGCCAGACAGGGGTACCATATAACTACATCTAAATAGGGGCATGAATACAATACAGTAGTTCATGACATTCTAGCAGAATAAATTGGTAATGGCTCTCATGTCCTTCCTCTAGTCGGTAGAAAGTTGTGTCCAATCGATATGGATAGGTCGGTAGATTGGTCTAGCATTTAGAGCGGTATAGATATATTTAAAAAGCTCCATAAATGAAAGTTCTTTTAAAGGCACATTACACAGTTTCTAAGTTATTTCACTTATTTAGTTTAGTTTATGGATGGAAACGAATTCCCCAAGAAATAAAAGGTTTGGAAATGTAATTTTTGTCTTTGAACCCGATTTATTTATCCCAGAATATGCTCTAGAGTCATATGTTTATTTTGACTCAATTTCAAGATCTTTATTTTCTTCGTTTGTCTATATAAATGAGGAACAAGAGTCAAATGCTGAAGTGTTGATGGATCACTTAATATCTCACACACAAATAAAAAATAAGTTTGAGGGAACATGTCAAAAGTTTTGTTATTTCAGTGTTTATTGCCTGTCAAATTACCTTCATTTTGTTGTATTACGAAGTTATCATGTGTATACGTCGTCATTTAAAGAACGAAAATGTGCTAGTTTAATAACATGTATACAAAATACCAGAGCTGGGATTCGGTACCGCCGATTCGGTATTCGGTAGATTTATTGTATATCGACCGAATATCGATCGGTGCGGTAGATAAGAAAGAAAGAGAAATTATTCATGTAGCTGTTCTGTCACTTCTTCATATGCACTTAGTATCGGATAATTTATAACAAAAGACAAGTTCGTACATAATTTGTTAATTTTTTTAGAGATTATTTGAAATTTAATACTTGTTATATATGTTTAATCATATATGCACTCGGATTTTTGAAGGAAATGGAAGACAATAGCAAACAAAATATTCCTTAACTTTTTTTTTATACGTTGTCCTATTTTATTTCAACTTCTTCACACCAGGTAACGCTTCCAGTTCTAAATACCGATTTACATTCGGTAGTCGCAGCTCTGCAAAATACAAATTATATATTTATTTCCATTTAGAGGCTAAGAGTGAAAAAAAAAACTACTGGATCTCTTAAAGTTTTTTTAAATATTTTAAAATTTGCAATGTACAAGAAAAAGTAGGCTTAGGTTCATTGTTGTTTCTAGGTTCATATCACTAACCCAACTAATAGAATGCATTATTGATTGAATGAAAAAGAGCAAATGTCGGAGTAGGTTGCTGATGTGAGCCATCTTAGTTCCCTTTTTATTATGAAACATATATTAAATATTAAATTCGGTGAAACAAAGAATAGATAGAATGAATACTTGATATTCCTTGAGCAGTCAAAGTCTAAGTACAAATCTTAAGGATTAATAAAAAAGGGAGAAACGACAAATATCCAGTGACATCACTATATTATATCTTCAGTATTTTTCATTATTTACTTTTTCCTTAGGATAACATCTGTATATAGCCACTTTGGTTGAAACAGCACATAGGATGACGACATCACTGGTCATTTGCAACTGAAATTTCATTTCTATATTCCCAAGACTACTTAATTGTTTCATCACCAAGTGGGGCAGACATCTTCGTCACCTTAAAGCTTAAACAAAGTAATTTGTACTACGTCATCGTAAGTTGATCGTAGAGATAGAAAGTGTTGTGACTTGAGGCAAAGTACACACTGATAAAGAATAAGATGGAATGTGGATTGATATCCTGACTCGTCGCCAACCTGCCTATGATCCAGGAATCAAGGATGAGAGATATACTCGGATTACACTATATACATGTGTTTATTAGAAGAGATTAGAAAGAGAACAGAGGGCGGAAAAGGAAAGTGAAAGGAAAAAGATAATAACAATACATGACGTATGATATTAATACCATAAATACATAACAGAAATATTTCTTTATATTGTACCATAGAGATATAAAGACATAGAGAGCTTATTGGATTCTTAAGTGGAATACGTCATATTGCACAATATAAATAAAACTTTCTATCTCTATGATCAACTTACGATGAGCAGTACAAATTACTTTGTTTATAATGGGCACAGGCGACAGCTGAACGATGTTTCTCTGCTATTGAAGGGAATCAGCTCGCTAAATCTTTATATCTCTATGTATTGGACACAATGACGTATGCCTCTGAAGAATCCAATTAGTTATTTATGTGTTTATATCTCGATGAGAAAAACCCAATTACTTTTTCTCGTTTTCCACCAGAAAGTTATAAAGCAAATTAAAATGGTTTGACAGAGTTGCAGTATCGGCAGGCCCGGCAGCAGGCCCAGGCTGTTGGGGGACCCTACAGTTGTTATGGGGGGGGGGCACAGTTGGCACATTCATAAAAATTGGGCCCACGTCACTCGGTGGGCTGACCTGCCCCCCCCCCAGGCCCCCCATCCCGCCGAGCCTGAGTATCGGACTGGACACATATAATCATTATAGCATTAAAATCAGTCACTCGAACCAAGGATCTTATCAATGAGGTAGACCAAAAATGACCATCCCCTCTCGAGATTCGAACCTTCGCTCGCCCCAACATGTATTGAACACCCCTACACGCACAAACATCTTTTTAGTACTATTTAAAATCCTTTACTCAGTCGTTCAGGCGATTGCGTCTCCAGTTATTTTAATCACAATAATTGTATATTGGATTATTAAATCAAATTATGTCAATTACTTCAAGGCCATGCACTAATTGATGTATGTTAGCATCAGTTGAACCTACTTTATTGGCCCTTTGATAGAGAAAATAACATTTAATGAATAGTTTCAAAAAATATCCAATTCGTTAAATTATTTTCGTATAATTAACTTTAGAGTTTCACTGTTTGCAGAATGATTACGTAAAAAGAAGGTCAATAAATTTTGAAAAAAAAAACTGAAAAATAAATTGAACAACTTCCGTCATTTTTATATTTATGATTTAGTCAATCAAGCATGGACCGGTTTTGAGGATGGTGATAGTTAAAAATAGCCTTGAGTCCTTCCAAATTACAAAAAGTTAAAATATTTTCAAATATAGTTGTGCTCAAAACATTTCTATTTCATAACAAACATATTTTTTCGTTGGATTCTTGTTGTTATCATTGGTTTCCATAAATTTAATATACTTTTAAATGTACAATAAAAGTAACTTGCTAATGCTGTTAAAAAAGTCCTACAGGCTTTGCATAGCTATACATACCTTTTTTAGTTGTTTAGTAGGCTAATATTATACAACATTATATTATAACGATTATTATAATGATTTTTTTGTTATATCAAACCTGAAAATAAGGCTAATATTTTGCTATAGAGTTTAAACATTTACATTTTTTTTACGAAGCTATTTATCATTTTTTTTATTCACTTAACTGTTCACCATCATAAAAACAATGCTAATACGTAAAAAAATACATGAATAAACATATAGTTTAAAATTTTAGCATAATGGGCGAACATACATATAGAAAATCCGAAATTAAAATGTGGGCATATAAATCATCATAGCATGTTAAATATCATTAAAAAAATTACATATAGGAAAAACAGGGCCAAACAAACAAAATTAAAACACCGGGAAAGCTATGATTTTACTTTCTAAAATTTTTAACAAGGGATTTTAGAAGCTTTTCTAAACAGTGAGATTTAAAAGGGTAATATTTGATAGAGTCTGCTGCGAACGTCCATGTGGATCCACACGATGAGGGAATCTTCAGAGAGAAGGCAGCATATCTGGCTGCTGCCGCTAGCAAAATTCCTCTTATCTCTCCAGGTCGAATCGGTTCATCCACAGTTAGCTTTTTCGCAATTAACGCCTTGGCATTGAGGAGTGCAAATTCGATGGCCTTAGATTTCGGTGGTGAAGCCTTGTTCCTCACCGACAAACCAAAAAGAAGCACGGCTCTAAGGTATTTTGGGTCCTTGTTTTCCAACCCTTGGATATTGAGAGCTATTTCTCATTTTGTGACATAAATATGACATTAATATATCACAGTGTCTTCTATAATTGTTCAATTCAATAGTCGTACAATACAAAAAAATGATAGTCCATATACAGTTCCATCAGAAATGTAATTTTTAATTTGCACATTAGAAGTACTTAAAAAGTTCAAATAGTATTATGAATACGCCATTTTATTCATAATGAGGGGATTTTTATTACAAAATTACATTGATTTTCAATCATCTTCAACCTGAAAATGTTTTCTGAGCTTAAAAAGAAATGTATTATCCTGCAGTTTGGCAAAACACCTTCTCCTTTCACAGTACGGCGAGAAATTATACTTCACTTTCAAGATCAGTTGAAGGCATAGAGATATAACGATATAGAAAGCTTATTGGATTCGTCAGAGAAATACGCCATTGTGTCAAGAACATAGAGATAAAAGATATAGAGCTATTCTGTGTGTTGAATACATAGAGATAAAAAGATATAGAGAGCTTATTCCTTTATCTGTATTTCTGTGTCCAATATAAACAAAGTAATATGTACTACGTCATCGTAAGCTGATCATAGAGATAGAACATACAGATATAAAGATATAGAGAGCTGATTCCCTTCAATAGCAGAGAAACATCGTTCAGCTGTATTCTGTGTGTGTGTAATCCGTTATATTTCAGCACGAAGTAGCTGGTCTAAAATAATAAATATAATTTAATTAAAATAAAACAAAACAATAATAAAAACACAAACTAATTAATAAGCGTATATATATACATGAATATATAAAATATAAATAAAAAACCACATCGATTTTTTGGGGAAATCATGCCATGAGATCGGAGTGATTTATAGCGCCACTCCCTCGGCGAGAGCTATTGCTGCATCCCTGGCAGCTCTCCACGTCCTGGCCTGTCGCAACTGTGGACTTTTATTCCAGGCAGTTCTTGCAGCACATACCAGGGTATCTGCCTGCCAGAGGAGGGGGTTGGGGACGATTCCGGCTGCGTCGGATCTGGTCTCCTTTCCATTTTTTGTCTCGAAGAGCATGAGGCCAAGTGGGTTTCTCCCTCCTTCTTCGCCGTCCCTACTCCAAAATGCCTTCCACGCCTCCATGGCTGCCGACCGCACGGCCATGGTGTTGATGGATGGAAGCCCTGCCGACTTCAGGAGGTCCCGGACGGGTATGTGCTCTCTCCTGAGCCTGCCAGTGAGAGTCCTGGCAACATCATTCAGAGCTACCTGGGCAGCTGCAAGTGGTCCTGTGGGGTTACTGTCTCCAAACCGTACGGGTGTGACCGCTGAGACAGTATAGCCGACCTTCCCAAGAACAATGCCCTTGGCAAGTTGGTGGAGGTAAGGACCCCTTGGGATGTGCTTCGCCAACCTTACAACCATGTTGGCCCTGACCCTGGCTGCCCTCGCCATGATGTCAACATCTAAGTTGAGTGAAAGGGTGGAGTCAAACTTTGCCCCTAGCAACTCCAATTCACTGGAGGGGGAGACTGTGGAGGGGCCGACCTTTACCTCAACCCTCTTCCTTCTCTCTTTACTGTCCCTACCACCCGCCAGGAGTAGCTGGGTTTTTGTGTGGTTTAAAGAGAGCCCATTTCTCGCTGCAAACTCCACAAATTTGGCGGCGAGGAGGTTCAGATTGGTCTCCACCACATCAACATCTCTGCCCGCTGTCCAGACGCTGACGTCGTCTGCATAGCAAACAATGTTCTCAGCCACCCCCATCTCCACTGGGAGGCCAGCCATGAGTATGAGAAAGAGTAAAGGACCAAGGATAGAAGCTTGGCGGACCCCATACTTCACGTCGACGAAGTCGCTCCTGGTGCCGTTCCAATTGACGCATTGCTTGACTCCATTCAGGTAGGATCCAAACCAGTCTCCCACTCTCCTTGTGGCGCCAAGGTCCTTGATTTTTTCCATTAGGAGGTCGCAGTCGACAGTGTCAAACGCGGAGGATAGATCAAAGGCCAGTATGCCTACGACCTTCCCTTCCTGGACAGCCTTTATCCATTTGCTGTGAGCCGTTCCAATGGCTGTAGTAGTGGAGCGGCCAGCCCGAAAGCCAAATTGGCTGTTGGGTAAGGCGCTAATTTTTCCCATATGATACTCCAGATCAGCCTTAACTACCTTCTCCAAGATCTTGGAGAGGACGGGGAGCAGGGAAACTGGCCGATACGAGGCTGGGTCCTTTGGGTTTTTCCCTTTACCTTTGTGCACCGGAATTACAATGCCTGTTTTGAGAATGACGGGTACCTTGCCGTTGGCAAGAGAGCAATTGATCAGGCGGGAGATAGGGGAGGCCAGAACTTCAATTCCTAGTTTGAATACAGATGCCGGCAGTCCTTCCACGCCCATCGCCTCCTGTGTGTTCAAAATAAACAAAGTAATTTGTACTACGTCATCATAAGCTGATCAAAGAGATAGATTATATCTCTATGATCAGCTTACGATGACGTAGTATATATTACTTTGTTTATATTGGACACAAAATTACAGATGAAGGGAATACTCTTTGGACTTCCACTTCTGGGTTGCAGCACAAATTCGAGTTAATATGGAAAAAGCCCAAAATTCCTTTGAGCCTCTCATACATACGTTTTTAAGAATGTCCTGAAGTTATGTCTTCAGGCTGGAGGCAACTTTTGCAAGGCTTCAGAATATACGATATACAACAATAAATGTTTGATAACACTATGTAACAAAATTAAAGTCTTTTTTTGCCCCTGGGCTTAAATTCCTAATTTGAGTCCCATTTTTTACGTAGATTCCAAAAATGCCACTCAAAATATCGTCCGAAAAAAGGTTTGGACTTTATGGCCTTTTTTTGAAAATCAGGATTTTCATCATTTTAATGGTTCACGCCCGGTTATCTTCGTGCAAAGTAAGAATAACCACAAATGTCATAAGTATTTATTTTTCTAGTATGTCAATGCATTTCAAATCAGTTTTTATAATTTCAATATCTTTCGTACTATTCGAAAAAAAAGGTTCTATATTTTTAAAAGTTGATCTTTTTTTAGTGTTCTATTTAAGTGGCTATATTTTTTGTTTGTTTCAAGTTTATTGACTATAAAATATATATGATTGATTTTTTATATGTCAATGCATTTCAAAATAGTTTTTATAATTTTGATATCTGGCATGAAAGTAAAGAAAAGATCAATTTAGTAGGACGAAGTATTGATCATATTAAGTAACTACTTTTAGGTGATTCATTGAGGTTTCAATAAATATTATTGTGATTTGTTACGAAGAAAAAAAACATGTTTGCCTTTTTATTTGCAAGTTCCTTCAATAATTTGATAACAATATTGGAATACAATTTTCCAAATCACAGTAACTCTCTAAAAAATATAATTATTATTGACACTTGTAAATAATTATATGTAAATTAAACGGCAAACATATTTTTTTCTTCGTATCAAATCACAATAATATTTATTGAAACCTCAATGAATCACCTAAAGTAGTTACTTAATATGATCAATACTTCGTCCTACTTTGATTCGTCCTTTGAGGCGGAGCTCAAAGGCTATTTTGAACATCATATTTCAATAGGCAAGCTCACAATTATCCCAAAAGCAGACAGAGACCCCAGAAAAGTAGAAAATTATCGGCCTTTAACAATGTTAAATAGTGCTTTTAAAATCCATAGTGGAATTTTGGCTGAGAGGTTAAAAAAAGTTGCCCCTAAACTTCTTCACGTTTCTCAGAAAGGCTTTGTACCCGGAAGAGTTATGGAAGATGTTGGTAGGGGTATAAATGATTCAATTGCAGAGGTTAAAAAGCAACAAAGTTGTTTTGCAATCGTTGCAATAGATTTTCAAAAAGCTTTTGACACCATATCGCATGAGTGGATTGTGAAATGCCTTAAGTCACACGGCTTAGGGGAAAACATAATCCGGAGGATAGCAGTGAGTCTTTGTAGTGTTCAAAATTATTATGGGAGAAAAAACAACACTTTTCAAATAGATAGAGGATGCCGCCAAGGTGATCCCCTATCTCCAATTTTATTCGCCTTTGCAATCAACCCCCTTATAGAGAGCATTCAGGCAAACGAAAATATTAGGGGTATAAAGATAGGAGAAAAGGAGAAAAAAGTTGAAGCCTTTGCAGATGATATGAGTATTCTCTTGTCTGGAAATAAAAAAGTTATTGAAACATCTTTTAATGAGGTTTTAAACATACTAAAAAGTAACGGGAAAAGCTCCGGCCTTTATATAAATTTTAATAAATCCAATATTTTAGCCAATTTTAAAATACCGTTTGATTTGAATGGTTTGAAAACATGTCATTTGATAAAAGTTCTTGATTCTTTTATATCCGTAGACATGAGTCACACAGAGGAAAATTGTAGATTAATTTTAAATAAAATTGAGAAATCGACGGGTTTCTTTTCATTTTTGTTAAAAAATAATATCCCAGCAAGAATAAAGGTATGGAATTCTATTATTCTCCCCCAAACCACCCACATTTTGAAACAAACGTCTTTGTCAAGCTCCATATGTAGGGACGTCCAAGAAATATGTAAGAAATTTATCATGCCAGATAGTATAATAGAACAATTACTTGGAAAAGAATAACTACACCCTGCAAAATGGGCGGTCTTGGGCTAATAATTTTTGAGGATTTCTGGAAGACAATAGTTTTTACGTGGTTTAAGCGAATCCTTGAAGATTCAACAGTTTGGAACGATATTTTAAAAAATAAAATGAACGTCGATATCAGCAATGAATTAGTGGAGGTTATAGGAAATGGTCCCAGTAATATTTTAAAAGAATCTACCAAAATAAGTCCATTCTGGGAAGAAAATTTTGAGGTGAATAAGGAATTATCATACAAAGCATTGGAAAGAATGGGGTGGCAAGAACCAGTTAAGGAGAACAAACGCTTATGCTTTATGTCTTGCACATCAATAAAGAAAAATATTGAGTTTTTGGGAGAGATTTTTAATAAAGAAAACAACTTCACATTAAATGAAATTTTAGAGAGAGAAAGAATTTTAACTAAAATACGTTTTAAAAAGAGAATTATAGGGCCAAGGGATAGCTTTTACAATTTTTTAAGTCATTTGAGGAATGCAGAATTGAGGGAATCTCTAATTGATAAGTCCAACAAAGACAATTATTTTAACCAAATAAAAAGGAAGAAGGAAGAGTATGGTATAATGGCTTCAGTTCCCAAGATTTTAAATTGTCTCAGAGCAAATAATCTTACCTTTGAACTCTACTGGCTCAAATACAGAATAGTTACCAATACACTTCCGTTGGGTAGTATATTTGGCAGGACGCCGGATGAAAGAATGTGTTTTTTCTGCAAGTCGTCTCTTGAAAAGTCAAGACATTTTTTACTTGAATGTCCTATTGTGGTAAAATTTCTGGATCTTTTAAAAAATGAGTTTTTCGAAGATTTTAACTTGAGCTTGAGGTCTAAAGAATTTGTTTATATTTTTATAGGCCCATACCAGAATGAAATAAATTTTATTGTTACAAGATTGCAATTTATTTTATATAATTTAGATGTTCTAAATCCCCCCTCCCAGAAAATGTTGTCCCTATTTATAAAAATATGATTAAAATTTGTACACAAAATTAATAACTCTATTAAATGACATGATAAATTGAAATATATTTGTACCGATAGGTATATAAAAAAAAAAGAAACTTGAAACAATTTTTTTTGAATATAGAGCCTATTTTTTCGAATAGTACGAAAGATATTGAAGTTATTAAAACTGATTTGAAATGCATTGACATACTAGAAAAATCAATACTTATGACATTTGTGGTTATTATTACTTTGCACGAAGATAACTGGGCTTGAACCATAAAAATGATGAAAATTCTGATTTTCAAAAAAAAGGCCACAAAGTCCAAACCTTTTTTTGGGCGATATTTTGAGTGGTATTTTTGGAATCTACGTAAAAAATGGGACTCAAATTAGGAATTTCAGCCCAGGGGCAAAATCCTGTTACATAGTGTAATCATAAAATATATCCTTTTCCGTTAAAATGACTTATCTATGAGGAAATTTTACATATTTAAGTACTTCTAATTCACAATTTAAAAATTACATTTCTCGTGAAACGCACTGTATGTGTAATTAATAACATTTGAATGTTCATAACCAATAATTATGTCCTCAAGTAAGTGACTAAAAGAGGCACCAAAATCACCATTAAGGGAAAATAATGACATTTAAAAATCAAATAAAATTATCTATTGTACAAGCTTATCGTTAAAATGTAAATAAATGACTGCCCCAAAATATACGCAAACTTAATACTAAAATATTATCGCAACCTCATCAGCATTTTTTGGACACTCAATTCGAAAATATTACTATTTACTAAATAATCTAAATGTCCTTAAAATATATCTCCATTTTTAAATAACATTTTTTCTAATAATGATAAGAATTAGGAGTAAAAACAAACAAACTATTCAAGCATTAATAAAGAATGCTTTTAATATTAATCATGTTGCCTTCATGTCGTTTAAGGCAGTGATATAATTATAAATTGGTTACAATAAAAATATATATATATATTTAGTATACATTAATTACTCTATTAATATCTTATTATACAATTTTTTGCATTTAATTAAGTCTACTTATTCCTTGTTTAAACAAAAAAATGGCTTCAAGAAGTTCCAGATCTTGATTTATTTAGGCTTTTATTTAATGATCATTATTTGTGGTATTTTAATGGTGTGATTAATCATAAGCTTTGTTCTTGCACACCTGGTTAAAAGGACAATGCACGAATCTTTTGAAGAGATCAATAAATATTTCAACAAATGTATATGCTTCAAATCAAATATCTTCATAAGAAGGTCAACCTGACATAGAATAACTTTTTAAAACATAATGGTTTTTTAGAATATATGTATACATAATATATGTTTACAATTTTACCTTTATTTTGGATCCATGACCCGCTACTTCAAATACATGTATGCCCGTAGTTATACTTTTATTGATATTCAGGGGGTGAAAGTAGTAAAAATTATTGTCATTACTTAGTGTTTTGAATAGCCTTTATTTGAGCATATTTATCCAGAGTTAAAATGCCGTTCTGGCCTTGAATCCTTTGCCGATACATATATTTGGTCTTTTATAAGTCACTTTCACCCTTAATAATATTTGACGGAAGTTAACTTCCTATGATTATCAGAGGATAGTTACAACTTGGGTCATTATGAGACTCACATCTACCACACTGAAGCCTTTTTTTTGCCTATCTGTGAGTTAGGCCATGGAAGGATCCATAATTTTATAAAATGGTAGTTGTAACATAATAAAAGCCCACCATTCCCAATGAATGGGATAACGTGTCGTATGGAAATGGTTAGAAGAGCTAGATTCACTATGACTAGCTTAATTTAAAGGACTTAGAGGTAAATAAAGTTGTTTAGCATTCTAAAATGGTAACCTATCATTGAATAAAAAAATCGCCTTCAGCCGTTCATAAACATATTCAAATAATAGTCGTCCAATTAAAATAAGGTGTTTTTTCATCCCCAAAGCGAACTGTTTATGGCTATCAATTCACACTAAAAATTGAAACGCAACAAGCCCCGATTATGTTACCTGTTAATGGTATAACGTTAATTATGAATACGAGATATAAAGATGCCTTCATGTTAATCACGGACTCATCAATTTTGAATAAACTCAACTCGAATTTTCAGGTCTTTCCACCTAAATGAATAAGTCCAATTACATTTTTTCTATAAAATTCAAATTTATTAATCAAATGCATAGTATTTCACTTTTTTCTTTTTTAAGGATAGAGATTGGTTGGGAAAGATGAAATAATATAAGAGATAGATAGATAATAGGGTGGGCTGGGGGATTCTATGTCAAAAACAAATGAAATCCAAATTCAATTAGTCTAGAGTCTCAATAAACCCTTAAATATGAGCTTACGACCCTCAACTTTTCTTGGATCCCACGTTTTTTTTAATATTATAAAATGGGACTTTAAGCAGCTACGATCAAAAGTATGATGACAAGAATATTTTATATGTAAATATTGTTCGTATTAAAGTTATTAAACATTGAATCGATACAATTATATGTTTATATATGTTTAAAGAAGCAGATAGATCGAGAAAAAGTATAATAATAATTATTATTATTGGCAGTAGATTTGTTCAGCTTGAGGGCCTATAATATTACATATTATAGGGCCCCTCATTGCAATATATATATATTAAAATCTAAGACTTAAATAAAACGGAACGCGTTGTAGTCAAAGGAGACAAGTACATAGATGAGCGGGGGTTTCGATAATTGTGAAGAGGGTGGGTTGATCGGACTTACAGATAGCCCCATGTCGGTTGTTTACTAAATAAAAGTAATTAAAACATACTTTCATCTCTAAAGAAAATGCTAGTTTTTTAATACTTAGAAATACATACATACATATATACACACATATACAAAGATAAAAAGCAGTTTTATACAAAGCATGTTTGGCCAAATACATAATAGGAAACAGGACAGAGGTAATATTAAAAACCCTACTTTTTTTGTACTAAATACATCATATTACACATATACATAAATATACACTATGTTACACGTAGGATGAGAGGGGGGGAGGGGGATTGATGGAGAGGTTTGTTAGTTGAAATGCAGATTTTGCCACTGATTTATTTATCCCTGGAATTTCCAGGACAGAAGTGTGTTTGAAATGGATTTTTGTTTTGTAGAAAAAAGTACGCAAAGGGTTTGGAAGGTGGTTGAGTATTGGGTGGGGAAGGTGCAATATATAAAAGTACAAAGCTAATCTGATGTGTTCCCTTAAGAGAGAAGAGATGCCCAAAGAACAACCTCATGCAAAGGAAAATGATAGAGAGATAGAGAGAGTTGGGTAGGGGATTCTACTCGCTTTTAACTAGAGGGGAATAGCACTAATGATTTACTTCAGTGCCGGACTTGAGATCAATAGGTGAAGAAATACTTAATAAATGCGAATTCGTAAACCTACAAATAAGATTCATGTCTTTCCATTTACATGGCGCTACGTGCCGTATAAAAGGAAAAGTAAGCTAAGGAAGAATTTGTACAAGCCCCGCAAGCCCTTGGAATAAAAATTGCTTTTCTAGAAAGGGAAGGGGGTTCAATGTGTCTGTGAATCCTTGAGGAGCCTTCTTATTTATAAAAGCTACATCGTTTTCTTCTTCTTCTTTTGGTTCGTTTTTTTTTTGGTTGAATAAATGCAGTGAGCTCCAAGCCCATGACTTTGTTACTTTTTGAAAGACATATTAATGTCAGTCCTTTTTGTACCATGACATATCAATTCGGGTTGCCTGTTTCGAGATGGCTCGACGAATAAATAGAATGAATAATTTAATAAATTATTATAAAAAGAGTAACTGTACAATCTAATAACTATTTATGTTGAGTGTGTTGAATGTATAAATATAAAATATTTTTGTTTGCTTATGATCCCTTCTCCGTGATGGATATGATTAGATTGCGTGGTTGTCTTTCAAGTGATGCTAATGGGTGTTTTCTCTTTCAGAAAATCATGTTTTATATCCAATATGGGGACGCTTGTACTTTTCTTTTTCCTCACATTTCATCCTCTTGTTTAGACTGGAGTGGGACAGCATCGGAGTCTGTGGTTCCGATGGTTTCTGAGGTGGTCGTGCAAGTGGGAGCGGCGTTGACGGGGGTCGTAGGGCCGTTGTTCCCGGCACAGTCGTCCGGGAGCATGCGTCCCTTCTCGTCGTCCGAGGGCATGTCTCCACAGTCGTTGCTCCGGGACTTCTTTTGGCCGCCGCAGCAGCATGGGCAGCAGTGGGAAAAGAGGAGGTAGGCCCCGTGGCGGATCTCAGGACTGAACATTAAGTAGATCAAGGGGTGAATCGCAGAAGGGGCGAAGACGGCCCATTTCATGAGGGCCCGGTAGATCTGTGTGTTCACAAAGGGGAGGAAGGGTTCCAGATTGGCGACTTCCCAGTTGGTCAGGAGGTGATGGATGTTGAAGAGCTTGAGGGGAGCCCTGGACACCTCCCAGATGATGATGAGGAAAAGTGTGATGACTGAGAGCCAAAGCTCACTCTTGTTGAGCTTCCGGGTGCAGCATGAGCAGATTTGTATCAGGATAGCGAACCAGGGGAAGATGAGGAGGACCACGGGAATGATGAACGTGAGCTGCGAGGCCATCAGATAAAAGAAGTTGCTTTGGTCTGCCCAATCTCCACTGCGATGGATGCAAGCCTGAAAAAGAGGGATAACTCAAATTATTTGTCACCTTTTCATAATTTTCACCCCTCCCCCTTGGCCACTTTACCTTGGCCTCTGAGGGTCGTCCAATGATGTCGTTGCCATAAAAGTCGTCTGCCTCGTCCCTCACTTCGGAAATGAAAGCTGTGGGCGCAGCAAAGAGAGCTGAGAAGAACCAGATGAGAATGATGTAGATGCAGTGGGTCCAGGGACGTGGAACCGCACCTTCCTCTCCAGCCAGGTTCCACTTGCAGTTTTCCACAAAGAGATGGAACGTCAGGAATAGAATGGTAAGTGGGAGGAAGAAAAGAAAGCAGTAGTAGAAGAACCGGTAGCTGATGCAGTATTGGAGTCCGAAAATCCAATCCAGGCGAACGATTTCATAATCCAGGGCAAACGGCATACAAAGTCCCGCAAGTAAAATGTCTCGGATCGAGAGATTGATAAGGAGGTAGTAGCCAGTGCTTCGAACACGCGTTGTGCAAGCAGCTGCTATCAGGAATATAAAATTGCCCAAAACGGCCAGGACGATCGTCACAACGTAGAGTGTTATCCATCCCCATCGATTGTCGTCGCCTAAGTGATACTCTCCGATCGCCACAGAATTCGTGCTTGTAGCACCGACTTCGATTGTCTAAAATGGAAGAAAATGGATGATGTAAGATATTATTGATATCAACAATGAGTATCAAAAAGACTCGTCCTATCCCCTCCTCATAAGCTCAATCATTAAATTTTAAGAGAAAGAAATTTATACTAAGTTCAACAACCTTCTTTCTTGTCTCATTTTATGATATTGCACAATAAATAACTGAGGATTTCATTAAATTTTGGTGGCTGTTCCTAAAATAGAGAGCTTGTGAATGATGACAACCGATTTTTTTGTCTTATCCAAATCATCTTTAAGTAATATACTTCAATGAAAACGTTTACACAATGGATTACTTGCTGAAGGGGTTTTTCCATTCAACAGGAGAATAAAAAAAGTACTTTAACATAAGTGATAAAACTCATGTAATTGTTTGACTGAAAAAAGGGATAAGTAACAAAATAAATGAATTGAATAAGACTTCCAATCCTTCTATGAATAAAGCAAAAAGTTTATGATGACCCAGATATGTTAAGTGAGGTTAAAAAGGAAAAAAGATTGATTCAAAAGTAGTATCGACACAACAGGAGTAAAAATGTATGTGATATTATACTTTGTTGTATAATTATAATTTTTTTTTAATATAATGTCTATTCATTCGTTTTTTATCTTGCTATTTTTATCTTTAAATATAATAAAAGTCATTAATTCAAGAAGCAAAAAATGCCCTCTTTGAAGTATTTGTGTGAAAATGCATTGAGAGCAAATATTGTCTGAGTTCCCAGAGATTCTTAAAAGCAAAAAAAAACTTTTGTGGCTTTCTTTTCTTCCAACGAGATTAATCAATTAAGATCTCGATGCTTGGTTTACATTGAAAAAGTAAAACTTTTCATGCTTTTTCGAAGAGGATTTTTTATAATGATCGATATTCTGATAGTTTTCTCGAGACAGATTATGAAAAGTTAGTTTTAAAGGAAAGAAGAAGAAATATAATTTAGAAACTTTATATGTCATTTACACTCACAAAAGCTACAACATTGGTAGAAAATAAAGCAACTTATTTCCCCAGGGATAAACTTTCCTATGGCCTAAAGCTTGTTTTTCCTCCCAAAATAAAGAAAGTTACATTCATTTTTATTAATGATACTAATCGATGTTAAAGAAATTAAATGGAGTGGAACAATAATAATAAACCTATTGTCTAATTATTGAATAATTTGGTGGAAACTTTATGGGAATCATTTGTAGATTCAATGGTAGTGTTTCAATGTAGAAAAAGTTCTTTTGAAAATTGCACAAATGAGTATGTTATTCTCCAATTGGAGTTAAAGAACTTGATGATAATTCATTTAACGTAAAAAACTTGGGCTGAGCTGTCTTGAGCTGAACTAACAAAGGGGAAGTAAATGTTTGATATATGAAAATTATATTCATGAGTGTTTGCGAGTGAATAAGTTATAAGTTTACAAGTGTTTCTCCAAAACAACATATAATAGATAAACCTATAATAAAAGTGTGAATTTAAGTTATTTTATTTCTAAACTATTTTTGTTTAAAATGGAAATTTACATTGCATTCAAAAAACACGCTTAATTTAGTCTACCTGAGACATAACAGAACAATAACAAATTGATAAGATTCTTGAGAAAGATGGCGATAAGTACTAGATATAACTCCTTCTATAAATCATTACTAGATCAAAAGAGGAAAGAAATGTGGGAACATAAATAATAATAATAACACACATTACAGGCGTGTGCTTATTCGGAAGAAGCATCATTTGTAAACTTCAAAGAATGTACGAATGAACTAGTCATCAAATATAAATGCTATAATGCTAAAGACAGAAACATACATTAAAGAACCCTCATTAAAGGACCAATCCATACTTCTCTCCTTTTTTCATTTATGGAAAGACTTCTATTTTCATACAAAAGATCCTAGAACCTGCTTCTAAAATTAATATAAAAACTAAAATAGAAATGGAAGCCAACATAATTTTCCCTTCATCTCTAACAAAGTTTCAGATGACGGCTCAACAGTTAAATACAACTTGAAGGAACACTTCAATTCTTATCCCTTCAAGAATGTTTTATTTACATTTAAGAAGTGTTAAAAAGAACATGAGATCTTTAGTGAGACCCAAAGCAATAAAATTCCCCAAACAGACATTGTCACAATGTCTTTCTTTGTTGTTTGCCTAGCGGAACAGTGCTTAAATGGATTTAATGAGCCTAAAAGGAGGGGGGGGGGGGGGGTCCTATGTTTGTAATTTTAAACATTTTAAATAAAGAAGTGCAAGTAATAAGTGGTGGGCAGAACCATTTTTTCTCTGGATTCACTGCTTTCTTTCTTGGAGATGAGTTCAATGCAAAAAGACATGGAAAATTCAGGAGAGAAAAGTTCTCTTATTCTGCCTTTTTATTCCCTCTCCCCCTTTGATTAGCAAAAAGCTTACCTAAAAGATATGTATGTAATGTGTGTTTATAAAAAAGAGCAACACGGTTTGTATGGGTCCTTGATAATGGTCTTACTTGTGTAGTAATTGTAGAAATAATTGAGCCGTTGGTGAGTCCATCATCCTCTGCGGGCAATGCGAGGAAACCGTGGTCACAATATTATCGATGACGCCTTCAGCCGCATCTGAAATGGTTTCCATGGCATCAGTCGCCAGATTTCCAAACGTAGAGCTGACCCCATCTAGTGTAGTCTCGACATCCGCCATGTTATCCTCAAGGGGCGCCTTGTTTTGTTTTGTTAAAAGTGTTAAATACGATTTGAGAGATTTTATTTGTATTTAAAAAACTCCTGTATAGGCGAGGATCATTGGGATTCTGACACTGATGCACTACCTTCCTTTATAAGAACAGCTATTCAATAGGATAACAAATTTTTCTAAGAGGAGATCGTTGTGACTCAACACCCAACTCTAAATCTACTATGCTTCTAAACAAAAAGAGTTCTTTTGGAAGGGGAAAATGGTTCTTTAAATAAGAGAAAGTCAAAAGGAATATGTGAGCAAAGAAAAAAACCCTCTCTTGTGCTCTGCCTGGTCGCGTGCGATATTGGTTTCGCGGCTGGAGCAGTAACTGCTTTCACTACAAGAGGGAACAAAATAAGAGGAAGAGGAGGGGGGGGAGAAAAATCGATATGGTTCGTTGTATTTTTTGTGTGTGGCTGCTCAGAAGTAGGCAAGAGAGAAAAGAGTTTGGGCAATTGGGGTTTCGGGCATGATGAGATTGTCTGCACTGCAAAATGTGTGCCTAAGGAGAAGTGGGCGTCAATGATGTTTTTCTTTCTCTTATTTCAAATACCGGTTTTCTCTCTCTATTTCTCCTTAAAAAAGTAGAGGAGGCAGTCACAAAATACAGGCATTTATCTTATCACCACTTTCAATGATGTTAGAAAATAACTAACACACAATGCAAGCTGAGGGGGGTAATAAATGTTAAAATAGCGTCCATGTCTACTTAATACTAGGATAAGTTTCCCACCCCCTCCAGTAGATGGCAGTCACGGGCCTGCGTGCACGCCCCCCCCCCTTTAAAATGGACGCAAAGCATTGGATTACTTCCCTTCTGCTATCTACAGCCCCCTGGTCATAGAGTACGACAACTGACTCAAAAGAAAAAAACAAAAACATGTACACTCCCTGAACTACAAATACTATTTATTATTTGCTGTACGCATTATGCGTCAAACGACATTTGAAACAAAGAGGGAGAAGGAATGAAACCATATATTATGTATGAATATACGGTAGGACACTCGACAGGTGTGGTGGGTTCTTTGCAGTTTCATGCATCATCCTAGTACATGCATTTCGGACATAATGGACCCAGCCTAAATAATTTGCATAAGGAGAAGTTTGTCCTATGATGGCGTTATGAAAGTATATGGTTCAAATATAGTCGGCCGAGTCGTAGGTGTCGAGAGGAAACGGGCCAGGAAAATACGGCCTACGATAAAAAATGACCCAACATAGACAATGAGGGACTCATGAAAAATGGCCCAATACTTGGGTAGGCAAGATTTAGAGTGGAATACAACTAGGTATTGATCAAACACTAATTCTCATCTAAATTGAGTAAATAATGTAAAAAATAATTTTATTTTTGCAATTACCCATAAAGCTTTCCTTGTTGTTGATATTGAACTGTGTAAATATTTATTTGGACCATTTTTCCCATGCGCCATCATTTACCTTGACAAGAAGAGTGAATAATAAAAAGGTATGAAGTTGGCATACTGCAACTAGAGGCATATATACACTCAGAGAGTGCAAACCTCCGCCGTCACGGGTCCTATGAACCTTCCGAGGCGGATTTTTTCACGACTGGGGCGGCGTAGAGGGACGGGGAGGGTTCCCCTCGACGGAAATTCCGAGAGAAAGACGCTCCCGGCACCCGATTTTACAGCACAGCGATCTATTGGCAGAGTAGGCTAACTGAAATGTTTATTAGTATTTAGCTCGTTTTGCATCTTAATTCTGCATCAGAGATGCCAAAATTTAATCACTTGTTACTTTTGACATTTCCAACAACTCCACCAAGTTCATCCGAATCCGTTCCGTATTTTTTGAGTTATCCTGCTGACAAACAAACCAACAAACAAACAAACCAACAAACAACAAACAAAAACAGTGAAACAATACCTCCTTCGGTGGAGGTAAAAAGGCATCGCATCCCTCGTAGACAGGATAATACATACGAGAATGTTTAAGGATGAGAAAAAGTAGTGTTTTTAAGGAACACAAGAATAGGAGAGGGTAGAATACAAAAAGCGATATTAGGAAGAAATGGAAAATAGGGCCTAGGAAAAATGGCCCAGAAAAAATAGATCAGGAAGAAATGACCCAAGATAGAAAAGGAAAAATGATGACGCATAAAATAAATGGTCAAAAATAAATAGAAGAGGAAAATGATATTGCCGAATAAATATTATCTGATAATAACAACAAGGAAGTCATTTATTTATAATTGTAAAAATAAAATCATTTGTTGTCATTATTTAGTCAATTTGTATGATATGTAGTATTCCTTGTTTATTAGAATTCCACCCAAATATTGCAATACTTGAGCCATTTTTTCCACGAATCATCATTTTCTCTTTCTATCTTGGGCCATTTCTTCCCGGTCTATTTTTTCTCGGGCTATTCTTCCTAGACCGTATTTTCTTGGTCCATTTCTCCTGAAGATCACAAAAAACACTTTGCATTGAGCTACAAAGTGTTACTTCACTCCGCCTATGGGCCTACAACATGTCATTTGTGAATCCTTTACATAATTTAATAAAGCAACTCCTCAAATGCAGATAAATCATGTGTTTATTTTATTAATCTTATCTGGCGATAGAATTGATTTATTAACTGATTTTTTTGGCAAGTTTGTGAGCATTGACTTTTGTTATCTCTTTTAAAAATTCAATATCTAAAAAGATAAAATTAAACTAATTCTGGTCGATTAGAACATATGACGTAAAGGGAAAATTGGATTAGGAGACCTCAAAATGGGTATAGAATATATTATTCCTATACAAAAAAGCAAAAAAAGTTTTTGTAAACCAGTGTTATCCATGCCGTCAAACTTTTTTTTTTGCTTATCGCTTAGTATATAGCCTCCGCTCATCACTTTTGATCGTTAGTCTCCAAAAATGAGGAACGATAAGATCATAAATGACTTTTGTAAAGTGAAAAAAACATGTGTACGGCGCCACTAGTCTGCATTTGTTAGGAGAAAAATGTATTTATTTTATAATGTAAATTGAAAGAAAAGACTTATTTATATACCTTTGTCTTTCTTTAAATGAAGGCTCATGTGTCTATTTATTTATAGAACAATTACTATAAGCAACTTTTGAATGAATTTGCCGGAAAATCGAGAATTTTTTTGTTTGTGTTTGTTTGTAAATAGAACAAGCTTCTGATCATAATTAGTAAACTATAGGGGGACACCTCATCAGTGGAAACGTGATCGACGGAGGGGATGGTCATTTTTGGTGTACCTCATTGAAAAATATCATAGGTACGATGGACTAATTTACACGCTATATTGCTTGTTCCTGTCACAGGATGCAATTCCATTGAACCAAATAGACAAAAAACCTTTTTAAAGTTATTTTTTTTTTTATACCAATCTTTTCATAACATTTTCTAAATGTATATAATCATAGATATATAAAGACATAGAGAGCTTGTTGGATTCTTGAGAGAAATACGTCATTTTGTCCAATTAAAACAGCTCTTCTTTTCTATGACAACTTACGATGACGTAGATCAAATTACTTTGTAGTTTGGACACAGGCGACAGCTGAACGAGTTTCTGATATGAAGGGAATAAACACTCTATATCTTTATATCTCTATGATATAATTACATGATATCAGATACAAATTAAAGGGAGATTAAAAATCAAAAATAATGGTGGGGATATTAAAAAAAATCAAAGAAACAATTAAGTGTATTACTATTATTATAAAAAGAAACCCTTAAAACCCTTAATCAATAATCTCCTAACAGTATTAACAACAATAAAAACGCCACAAAGAAGGTCGGATAAGGATGTAAAAAGAGAT
>CP045893.1:5033556-5062652 GCA_013387185.1 Caligus rogercresseyi
ATATATACTGTTTGGATGTTGGACTTGTGGCCGCAAAATAATTAAATATCTTATCTTTTTTGTGAGCGACTAACAAATACTCCAGCTCATGAGTACGTCGCAAGGACAAAATTACATTCTAGTTTTATATATACAGTCAAACCTGTGTTAGCGGCCGCCTGTCTTTAGCGGTCTCTAGCCATAGTGACCATCTAAATTTCCTCCACTGATGTAAAATTAAGTACCTTGCATCTTCTGTGTTTTGGGGTCACCTGACTATAAAGGCCACTTTTTATGTTTCCTTGATTGGCCTCTTGTAACAAGTTTGAATGTAGATCTATACATTTTTAGTTGCTGATTCAACTTCAAATATATATTTTTATATTAATAAATATTTTTGGGTTATTGATAAAGCTCAACATTTTGTATAAGCAAGAAATATTTTTATCTATAAATATTTATCATCATTCTTTGTGTTTCAACAATGCATAGTGAAGTTGATTTTTATACCGTATTGGCCCGAAATATAAGACCCCCCCCCCCCCCCTTTTCAGCTCATGTTTTGGGGAAAAAATCATACAAGAAAATCATACAGCAATGTATTTATTTGAAAAATATTTTGCCCCAAGAAAACTGCAATAAGAAAGAAATGTTGCATAAAAACAACCACTAAGTACAAACTCTCTGCTCGTCGCTGTCACTCTCACTATCGTCGTCACTTTCTTGGCTGCTGCATAGTCCCTCCCACAGTACGTCGTCGTCAGATCCATCTAAGGCATTGAAATGCAGAGTACTTCTTGAACCCGTGAGCGATGCTCTTGGCTAAATGGCAGCCATGCCTGGAGGATCCACTCACAAAGCAGACGCACAGCAGGCCTCTGAATTTTTCCCTTGTGGTGAAGTGCGTGGTTATCTGACAGTAGCCACTCCGTGTATCTCTTGCGTAGATTATCTTTAAATGGTTTGTTGACAACAACGTCTAGCACCTGTAGTTGTCTGGTCATCCCTCACAAGGTCCCCATTCATGCTCTGCACCAGCTGTTTCACTGGCTCCGTCAGGTGGCCACCGAAAGCATCCAGGACATCATGTTGCGTTTTTTTGTCAGGGCACCAGGTCGCCTCCCCACACAACAATTCAGCCAGTCAACCATCCAACACAATTCCGTGACCACTACCAGTCAACCTGCCCCATGCTCTCGTCTCATTTTCCGTCGAGCGCCAATAACTGATTTTTCACCTCGTTTATTCACGGTGACGGAAGATTGCATGTCAAAAAAGACCGGGGTTTGGTCTGCATTGCCGATTTGGTCGAGAAGGGGTATTTGTGCGTCTTCCTTAGATTAATGACATGCCGCTGAAAAGTCAACAGTTTTCCTCTCAAACGTCTGAGCAGGAGCTGTGCCAGGCTTGTTCTTCGCCCATGATAGTCCATTGCGTCTCATCATTATTTTGACCCACCCGAAACTGGCTTTGAACTCGTTTGCGGGTATATTCAGCTCCTTGGCTATCTCCAAAGCTTTTAACTGAATTATCGCTCGGGTTACGGGCATTGCCTCTTGCTGTTTTTTCCGTCACATTTTGAAAGACTCGGCTGTCAATCTCTTGAAAGCGGCCGCGGTGAGGTCCTCGAATATTTTCTTTGGCTATTAGCATTCTTTTTGGGTTCGCCACCGCCATGCATTGCACTCGGTGACTCCATATTTTGGGGCTGCTCGACAATTATTTGATGACTCTGCCTCGTTCACCACTAAGATTTTAAAATTGCATCATAACTCTGTCGAAGCCTTTGGTTAATTTGTCCAGATTTCGAACCACTTTGTTCAAGACAGTCTCTTGTCTTCTCCATTTTTTTATTTGGTTGTGGTATTGTTGTGAGGGACGGTAGCCGATTCATAGTTTGTTGTTTTTTTAAGTCCAAACAATCGTTGTGAAATGATACGGATAAAAACGAATCAGAGACCTCTACATTATGAGTGTTTGGTGTTGTGAAGGATAGGCCTAATGACCGCATTCAGGTTAACTTATATATATATATATATATATATCTATATATATATAATTTATATGAAATTATGTTTTTGTCTAGTCCGCGAAAATAAGACGACCCCCCTTTTTAAAGTAGTCCTAGTCTTCGATTTAGGACAAGTGGTTCCTGATGAAATCTTAGAAAATAGATTAGGACCTATATGAGATAATAAGATATCTTGAGTTGATAGGTTACAAACTGTATGATTGTCTACTTGTACATAGATAGCCCAGATACAGGTCTAAGACAGGAAAATTGCAAATTTATGTACGTTTAATTTTGCAGATTCAAATTCTAAAGAACTGGACTGGCGTGCTAACCGTGACGTCACCTGTGTTAATAGCTGAAAACATAGTTAACTTCATAAGTGGACGTTATGAGATAATAAATATTACTAACTGGGGGTAAATGCCCGGGGGGTGATTGTCGGGGGTGCTAGTCCGGGGGGTGATTGTCTGGGGGGTGATTGCCCTAGAATCAAGTATATAAGCACTTTTTATTTTATCTATATTCAAATAATCTTTAAAATATTCTTAACATGATATTTCATTATGCCCACGTATGTCCATTTGGATAATTTTAATACATTTCAATGGCGTTTTTCTGTAATTTAGGCTGTGGATGATTTTAGTACCGACTTGACATAGAAAGAGAAAAAACTGAAAACATAGAGACACCTCTCTGGCCTCTCTTTTATTAGTATTAAACCTCACAAACCTCTCCCTTTTCATAACAAGCTGTTATTATTATTATTGCGTTACATTAAACAGCTTGATTATTTAATTCTAGAGGAGGAACCTTGATACGGAGTTCCCCCTGTATCCGGAGTCACTATTCGACAGGATTCCTGGACGAGAAGAACTCCATCGTCTCTTGTCGGGACTGACTTGTTCTTATGGTAAGTAGTTCAATGCCTCCCTCGTCACGGAAGGCTCTCTAGGCTTCCTCTCAAAGCTTATTAATTCTCTTAGCATTTTTCTGGCCGATTTGGCGACGAAAGTGAAGGAGGAAGACAGTTAGACCGCCCCTCATAATTCATCTAGAAGATAAAAGAAACAACGCATCAAAATGTATTGATTTTTTTGTAATAAATGTAAAAAATAATAAAATAATTAGTAAAAAATCTGTTATGAAAAAGGGAGAGGTTTGTGAGGTTTAATACTATAATAAAAGAGAGGCCAGAGAGATGTCTCTATGTTTTCAGTTTTTTTCTCTTTCTATGTCAAGTCGGTATTAAAATCATCCACAGCCGTAATTTATATAATTTTGTAGCATTCATAATGTAATTAATTTATAAATGATTTTTGTAAATTTCATTGAAATCCTGACTTCTAGGCAATGGGAATATTTATGTAACTGAAAATCCTGACGTGATACAGCAAAACAGTTATGATTTTGGAAATCAGTGTACCCAAATTAGTCTAAATCATTTTACATATCTCCAGTAAAACAAGTGTTGTTGAGTGTAATCGATATGGACTCTAATTTTTTTCATTCACTGTTTGATGAGGAAAAAATCTTGAAACAGCAAGATAATAAAATGTTCTAAAAATACTTTCAATAAAATTTTCTTGATCACAAAACAACATTGTAGCCAGGTGTTTTTTTGTATTTATATTTAGATATATTTATGATACCCAACAACAAAAAGTTTAATACCATGTGAGACCATATATATTTGTGGCAGCTAGCATTTTAGTAGCTCATGAGACAAATGTACTCTACCATTAAATAAAGTCAGCTCATAGTAAGAATTGATGTCCTCTTATGCTTTGACGTAACTTGAGAAAATTAAAGATAATTGAATCAAAACAAAAAAATTCGAGTTCACTTGCTGAATAAGACACATTTTAATATATGTAGTTTCCTCAAACTGATTGCTAAACATTATTTAGCTCCATTGGCGAAGCTATTTTCTTTTTATTACTAAATCTTATCAGCAGTGTGAGATTCTGTATTTATCGTCAATAATGAGTAGATGCCTTGATTACCGATGGATAATTGGTAGACGGAGAAGGTACCGGCGGTTTATTTTCTACCGATACTATTCATTAATACTTTTCAAAATATACCGAGTTTTGTTAGTGATTCCATGATTCCTGTTTAGGAATTGGTAGCTATATTTTTTCCTCGAATTTCATCTACTGTTAAGGAGTATTAATGGTTTTTCTGGCGTTTAGGCATAGAATGTGAGAAAATAATAGTTTGTAAGCTCAATAATGAACGATTGATGGTTTCTGCAGTTTTCATGCTTACGTATAACTTTGTTCCCAGTCGCGTTAAGGTATGGTGCTTTAAAGCTTAAGATTCCATTGCTGAAAGAAAATGAGTGGTGTTATGCGGCTAAATAAGTCCGGTATTTCTCTTTTCGTTCCATTGTCTAATTGGACATTTAACATGATGGCAAAGAAGTTGGATTCTAGGTCAATCACCCCCCGGGCATTTACCCCCCATTAATAATATTTCTTATCTCTTGAAGTCCACTTATGAAGCTAACTATGTTTTCTAGTTATTAACAAAGATGACGTCACTGATTAGTACGCAGTCCCAGTCCTTTAGAATTGGAATCTGTATAAATTAAATGTGCATAAAATTGCAAATTTCGTGTCTTAGACCTTATATCTGGGCTACTTATGTACAACTAGACAATCATACAGTTTGTAACCTATCAACTCATATTTTATTTATCTCATATAGGTCCTAATCTATTTTTTTAAGATTTCATCAAGGAACCACTTGTCCTAAATCGAAGACTAAGATCAAAAACTCATCCATTCAAATAAGTTGACATATAAATTTTATTCTCATCTATTATATTTATTTCTTCACACCCGAAAACGTGTTCCTGTAGGTTTTTTAAGATAACCAAGTCCCATGAGTCTTCGCAAGCATCGGAAAAGGAGATCAAGAAAGTGGTTCACCAGTGACGTCACCTTTGTTAATAGCTGGAAAACATAGTTAACTTCATAAGTGGACTTTAAGAGATAAGAAATATTACTAACGGGGGGTGCTAGTCCTGTTACAAAGAAGTTGATATGTTTCATGTTTATTTTTTATATTAGTATATCCGATTTTTTTAAATCATAATATCTTGATGGCAAATGGATAAAATTGATTTAATTAAGCCCCTTCCCTGAATCCCAAAAGCATTAATGATGAGGCGAAGTTGCCTTGCCTTAGGCTAACCAGCCAAATTTTTTTCAACAACATATTCCTTGTTGAAAAAACATTTAGTGAGGGAGTCTTCATGGACGTAGTACATGGCTGTAGAAAGTGACGTTTTCTCTCTTTGACATATAAAGGGAGAAATATACGGAAAGAGAATAGTTGATGAGAGCGCCACCTTTTGGATTTCAATCCATATACATGGAATAGAGTGGCGCTTATCTATTGGAAAAAGAAAATGGTGGATCTCAATATGATGTTTTTATTGCCTTGCAAATCTTGACAAAATGTAATTCTCGTTTTGAGTGAACAAAAATATTATTTGTGTCCAATATTTGTGTCTCTAAAAGAGCATGTTTTTATATACTTTAGCTCATGATTTAATTATATGCATGCATATCAACATTTGGATTCCATCGTTTTCTTTTATAGATGCCTCACTATTTTTCTGCCTATAAGGATAATAATGTGTGAATCAGAGGAAACTTTCATGTATTTCTTCTTTATGAGTTCACTTCATCCTGGAAATGTTAATACATAGTCCACCACGAGAGGGCGCTCTGAGTCCATTTCTTTCTCAGCTTTTAAACATCTGTGTCTCTCTCAGCCGCTGCGCTTCATGGAAGAAATGGCAAGAGAAGGAGGAAAAGAAGAAAAGAAGACGTAAAGGAGAAGCGAGTAAGAAGGTAGCTCGATATTATTATTATTATTATTCCTTAGGACAACTGCAACTTGACAGCTGTTCCTTGAGTTCTAAGGAAAAACAGCCGCAGCAGCCCTGCTGCCATTGAGTCGTCGCAGCATGGTTAGCTGCTCCAGCTACAACTTTTGACAGCCGCCTTGGATCTAGAAAGAAAAAGAAAGAGAAGAAGGAAAAAGATGTGAAGACGACTTGTGCAATCCACTCTTTTTACTCGAGTTTCTGTATGAATGCCACTCAGATCCGCTGGATAGCTGTTCTTCATAGAGCCAAGACTCGAGCTTCCTTTCGAGTCCATTGACAAGTCCACCAATGCCGAGGCCTGGGAGAAAAGAAGTAGAACTCTGCTGCCTCTAGAGTCGATTCCTTGTCGATTTGTAGTTCAGCAGGAGTCTAAGCAGTCTCTCTCTCTCTCTCTCTGCCTGTGTCTCTCTCTCTCCTCTCCCTCTCTCTCTCTCTCTCTCTTTTCTCTTGATCGTAGGTCTCTCTCTTTCTCTCTCTCTCTCTCTGTCTGTTCCTGGTTATTCTTCTCTGTGTGTGTGAGTGGAGTGTCTCATCACAATCTACCCTTGACTACTGGAGTTTTCCCATTTCGGATCGGCTTTGGACCTCAGGGCTTGACCTCATCTTCCCCCTGGAAGAAGAAGAAGGAACGTCTTCCGACCTCCGGAGCACCACTCCTCTCCTCTCTTTTGCCTCAAAGCAAGACCTGGCTGTGCTGTGAAGTCTCTTTTGGGTGGGCGTGGCTTGATCTCCCTTCCTTCCTTCCTTCCCTTTCTCTCTCTCTCTCTTCTCAGCACTGAATCATGTCAGATCGACTTGACTCCTGAAGATACCTACTTCACTCCTCCACTCCTCCACTAACAACTAACAAACAGGACGTCTTTGCCTCCAAGCTTCGTCTCGTCTCTGTTTCTGTCTGTCTCGCTCTCTCTCTCTCGCTCGCTCGCTGGCTGCGTGGCGTCCATTTCTCCATTTCTCCCTTCCTCCTTGAATCCCTTCTTCCCTGATTGTGATGTCGTCTTCCTCACCGAGTGAGGAGAGATCATCGTCTCTCCAGGGGAATCTGCCTCAGCTGTCCTCTTCCTCGGGGCTCCCCATGGAGTCCCTGATTCTGGGTCCGCCTCATCTCTCTTCTCAGTCGGGCGAAGGCGGCTCTCTGATCCTTTTGACGAGTCCCCCGGTCCCTCCGGAGTCCGTTTCGAGTGCTTCCAAGGTTCCTTCTTCGTCTTCAGTGCCCCACAAGCGGAAAAACACCTCCTTCAAGATCACCAACATCCTCCCCTCCCGACCCCCCTCCAACGACCCCGAGGAGTCCGGCGAAGACGATCCCGACGACTCCCACACGGAAGAGCTCTCCGAGGAGTCCCCCAAGCGACTTCTCGCCTCTTCACTTCGGAGGAACTCCTTTGATGCGGCGGCCTCGGCAGCTGCAGCCTGTGTGGCCGCCGGGGGCACCAAGGAGGCTGCCGTGTTCATTCTCTCCTCAAGCGGACTTCCGCCTCCGCCATGAGTGTTCTAACGGAAGCCCTTCCCGTCTTTGCAAAGAACGCAAAGTGGGTCAGCTCCGTGCTCAACGTCTCCCAGGCCGGAGGGATCCCACCCGATGCCCGACAGGGGCCCAGGGATCGCTTCAAGGTGGTCCGAATGGAGACAAGCGCGCCTCTCAAGCGGGGGCGGTGGACATGCATCGACTACATCGACAAGCGGAGCATTGCACCCAGCCCCTATGCAACAGCCAATGCTGCTGTGGCGGTTCCAAGTAGTGGCCTCACGTCCACGGAGAAAAACGAGCTTAACCACGACAACGGAGATGGGAATGAAGAAGGGGGTGTCTCTTCCACGTCTGCCGGTGTAGTGCCTTCTGCTGCCGCCGCCAACTCAGTGCACATACCTTCCTCCTCACTTGGAGGCGTCGAATCTGTCAGATTGAGTAGTAATCCTACGACACCCAGCCTCGTCCAGAGCCCATCCACAGGAGGAATGGGGCCGCCCTCTTCATCCACCTCCTCCTCTCAGGCCATGCTCCAGCAGCTCTACACAAAGGGAGGCCCACAGCAAGTCATACAATTTGCCGCCGCGCCAAATACGCCTGCCTCCGTGCTGAAGCAGGCTAATCATCACCAGCCGGCCTCCCTCCTCATGCCACAAAACACCACACCCAATCTAGTCTCAACTTCTTCCTCCAACACCCCGGGGGACCCGTCCCATCCCCGCAAATCTCCTCACACCAGCTTCTCCTAGGCGAAGGACACCCACCCCTCTCATCCTACATCACGCCCATCAACTTTGCGGGGCTAATACCCAACTCCAGTGCTGTGAACTCCATTCCTCCCTCTAGGGCGGAAACGGACATTCTACATCAAGTCTGCTCCTTCTACCCATCACACTTTGACCATCCCATAGACAACGAACATCTCGTGGAGAGACTCGAGGAAATATCCACTCAGCAAAATGCGCCTAACTCCGTGGAAGAGGACATTGACAATAGGTAAGAACATCAAGAACCCCCCTTAAAAAATAAGACTATCAATTTATCATTATTGACTCTCTAAGTAATGGAGTGACCCAAGTGTCAAAGAGAAACTCCTGGATGTGTGCAGGAGAAGGGCTCCCTTACACCTAAGAACAATCGTAATACACTTAAATATAAATATACCTTTTTCTTTTCCTGGACATACTATAAAAGAAAGCTCTTATGTATTGAAGTTCATTTGAGGCCTTAAGAAGGACCTCCAATTATTCTACTGTCTTCCCTTCCTCATGGGCAAACCTGCATTACTTTCTTCTTCTTGTTATTTTTGTTGACTCTGATGCTCTGCTCGTGGATTTGGTAAACAAATAAGGGAGTGTTAAATGCTTTGCTGCTGCACACCTTAGAGGCCTAACCAAGAGAAAGGTAGAACAGAATAACATTACAAACATGCATCATCTTCTTATTCCTGCTCCTCCCTCAACTCTAATGTCCTAATACAACAGCAGCAGCAGCTCAGTGCCATTCCTCAATGATGGAATCCCTCAAGATGATGCCTTCTTTTCTCCTCATATACATTTTCTGCTGGTGCATACGCTTGAGGCTTGCTGAGTACAGGATTTCTGTCTTTTTCATGACTGCTTACACCCCAGACATCCTTCTGCACATGTTTAAAAATAATAATAATAATATTGCATAACGGTTCATTCTCATGGTTCACTGGAGAACATCATTGTTCTTGGGAGGTTTCAGGGTTATTCGCCTTCTATTTTTGGAACTAGTTCTTGTATTCAAATATAGAGGGAGAACTGAGATGTCGGTACTCAAGAGGGAGGAGGAGATGCTTATAATAATAATAATAATTATTATTATTTTAAATCTGTAAGCCGTGATTGAAAAAATATGCGGGGGATTAAACTAACATTTAAAGGTTACATGGATTTCTTGCTCACCTCCCTATAAATAGCCCGTCGTCCTTAAGAGCGGATCTAGGTGATGAGGAGGATCATGTGTTCCTCGTCTGTCGTCTCATTTGGGAGCACTCATGCATTAATATGTCAATCATTTATTAAAATACACTAAGACTAAATCTTGGCCATGATCATTCACATTTAGTGGCAAATGTGTGTTGTTGTCGTCGTCTTCTTCTTCTTCTAATATTAAACATAGACTCGAAACCTGATCTTGCTCACTATGCATTCCCAATAGTAGTTGACTTTATTATGTCTTACCTAGTAAAAGAACAATTGAATGTCCTCCCTAAGCAACTACCTTGAATAATAATTTATTATTTCTTTTAATGCTTGATTTTGAATTCTGGCTCACCCTTCCTCAGAGAGGCATTTTATTTATATATTAAGAAAAGCTTCATGATGGAAATATGAATTCGAATAAGGAAGTGAAGGAAACATATTTGTTAGTTCCCTCATTCGAGTCCGGGTGGTGGTATACAACTAATCGATTGCTTAAATATTTTCTCTCGCGTTTTTAAAATATCATGCCTTTAAAAGCTAAATAATTAATATCCCAATAAAAATATACATTTCAAACACAATATTCATTTATACATTTTAACTTTAATTGGTGATTATTAAGACTTATAATAATAAAAACGTAATGAAATTCCATTATTTTTTCATTAAGCTTAGCATTTACTAAATGATATATCTGTTGAAAATCTATAGTTTTATACTTTAATAAATTTTAAAATTTATTTACTTTAATGAAGTTGTGCTCAAATTAATACTTAAAATAAATAATTTAAAGTTTTTTTATAAACTTGGGCTCTTTAAATAGTAGGAAATCTCCCAATTAAAAGTTTTAGCAAGAATTGTTCATTTGATTTTTTATAGTGTAATTTTAGATTTTTGTAGTCATTCATTTTTTTTTTGAAGAAAACTATAATATCTTAATTCACATCCAATGTTCGATACTTTCTACCTACACATAGTTCACTAGCATAAACGATTTTTAGTGTCTTATAAAAAAATACATTATTTTTGTTACTTTTACAAGTTTTCATGGTTAATGTATTAAAAATAGTTATTTCGGAAGTAAGGGCATATATGACCATAAATACATCGTGTGCTTTATGACGTAATATAAAAAGGACTTGTGTTTCATTGCCTTCTACATAAATCACTCCAATATACACCATATCTCCTTTCGAATGCATTCACTTTCAATACGCTCCTACTTTTTTGCAATTAATATAAGACTATGTAGTTAGTATTCGAACTGACTAACATACATCATGCATTGTAGCTATGGGGCGCTTTTCAAGAATATCGTCCAGAGGATTGAGGTTGCGTGACAAATTTTAAGTTCCAATTGCAAGAGTACCACTTTAAAAATATGAGAAAGAAAGAGGCTTTCATCATTTTAGGGTGCTATTTATCGACAGTTTATGATGTAAGTTATGTTTCCATGTGGCGTTTATGCCTTCACAGAAAACAACCCTTATTATTCCTGATAGGCACTTGACATCTCTAGTGATAAGGAACCAAGTCAAGAAACAAATGTTCATTGTATTTATTTATTTATTATTATTATATATGCATATTAAACTTATTCGTAGTTATAAAATTCAGATATGTGTTTTAATATGTTATTGAAGGTATCCTCTATGCTCTTCTGTGAAGGCATAAACGTCCAAGGGAAACATAACTTACATCATAAACTGTCGATAAATAGCACCCTAAAATGATGAAAGCCTCTTTCTTTCTTCTTTTCTTTCTCTTATTTTTTTACAGTGGTAACTGTTGCAATTGGAACTTTAAAATCTATCACGCAACCTCAATCATCTGGACGATATTCTTGTGCCGCTTTCTCAACAGATTAAATGCGTTGAAAACCATTTAATTTATTAACTTTTCGAGTTTTCCACCTAGTATCTCAAGTTAAATTGTGTCCTTATATCCTTTCATCCCACCGTTTTGAAGTTATATATTTTGTTTAGGATCCAGGAATAGCTTCTTTTATGGCCTACTTTGATTGATTTTTGGTCTCTATAAGAGAGCCCTCTCATCTATGTTTTGGTCAATAAATAATAATAATAATACCTAACTGGTCCCCCCTCACATTGGAATACAAGTTTTATGGGCCGTTATTCGATTAGCAAATAATAGTACAATTTTTTATCCAGCATGTAAAGTCCATCATGCCATTTAAATGAAAAGCCTTGGGCCCTCTTGAGAGATATATATTTCCTAGCTACTACGGCTGATGATGATGCTCTTAAAGAAAGAAAGAAAAAATCCTGTTTTTCTACTCTTAAATGACTAATGTGTGCTTGTGTCAAGTGTAGAAGTTTATATTTTTATTCTATTATTATTATAATATATAGGAAAATGCAGGGAAATACATATATATTAGGCCATCATCATTGATAGTTTTTTTTTTGTGTGTATGTGTTCATGGAAGAAGTAATCTTAATGTTTTAATATACTTACTTTTTGTTTACTAAGGCACCATTTGTTCCTGTAAAAAATAACGCGGGGTCAACTTTACAAGACATATCATGATGCTTTGGCGAGGCGAAAAGTAGGAGCTCGATAGCCGTGCGTGTTAAGGCGTGTTCAACTCTCAATGTTGGGGGCGCAGGTTCGAATCCCGAGAGGGATGGTCATTTTTGGTCTACCTCATTGATAAGATACTAGGTTTCTAAAGACTAATTTTAACGCTATAATGCTTATTTATATCCTATCGGATGCAATTCTATCGAACCATAAAGGCAAAAAAAGTAAATGCGCAATGTGGCACAATATAGCCTGACAATGAGCCAATGTTTTTATGAAGAAGCTCGCTTTCTTATATTTGAGAGTTGTACTTCATTGCCAAATCATATATTTTCAAGGATCCTTGCCATGCTCTAGTCTTGATCATGGCACACCTCTTCTGAATAACTCCGATGGACTCAGTGATGAGGACGTGGAACTTTGTATGTGAATATCACCTATAGGCGAATGTTCTCCTTGAATAATGAGAGCATGAATTGACTGTAAAGCAGGAAAGGAGTTCATCATCAATTAATTTGTTAAGCAAGCACTTGCGTATTTTTGCTTGTATAATTTATAGAAAAATAAAGTGCATTTCTATCTCTCTAGATTTACTCCTACAACAATCAGAAAAATGTATGCATTGAAGTATGATTGCTTATAAGATTAAATAAATTAAGAATAAATAAGGGGTTTGAGGCTTTACCGTTAAATGATGCCATAGACCGTCTTGAAGATGATTCAATAAATCTTGATTCCACGTTATTTATGATCTCACTTTTATGGATATCCATTCTTGATAGAAATGGATTGTAATTGTTTATATCGCGTGAAGGTAGCTGCTAATGTATGAGAAAGATATACTTGCACCCGATGTAACATAAGTTTAAAAAATATTTATTGCTACACACCGGGTGCGTGGTAATTCCGCAGGACTTTTTTTTGCGCAACACAAAGGTGTCCCAGACGTTTTCTTGGGCAAGTAGCTTTAATTTCTAAATATCATTGAAACTATACAATTAAAGTTCATTTCTCGAAAATGACCCTTCAGCATCATGCAGAGGTTGAGGCGCTTCCTGAAGTCAGAGCAGGACTTCCTGATGTAGGTCCCATGGCAGCCCAGACATCATTGACAGAGCTTTCAGGTCACTGATGTTGCTGTGGTAAATCCACAAGCTTGTTCTCAATGTGCTGCTCAGATGGAGAAGTCCAGGCGGTTCAGGTTCGGAGATGAGGATGCCACATTCTTGGACCAGAATCCCTTGGATCCCAGTTTGTTCTCGAGGTACTTCTGGATGGCCTTGTTGGTGTGGGCAGGGCCCCATCTTGAGTCCAGATGTATCCATTATGCCCGTAGGTGGCCGTTAGGACAGCGAAGACATGCTTTACAAGGCCTTCTGGTACGTGGTGGCATTGACGAACCAATCAAACCAAATTGGAGGAAAGGCGGACCATCTGAGCCCACGAAGCCTAGCATCATCGCCTTTTGGGGGTGCTTGGACCTTGGCACAACTGATCTCAGGGTCAGCTTCTTTGGGAGGTGCTGATGTACCTGCATTTCGCTGTTGGTGTATTTGTCCACAGAAAATGTCTTCTCATCACTGAAGACAATAATTCGTCCCTTAAGATCATCTTTATATAATCTTATTGATTTATCGGCATCTATCACTTTCACGGAAGAGAGGTAAACATCTGCACCCTCGTCTGAGCCAAGCTTTTCAGACCCAGTCCTCTTCAAGAGCTCTGTTATTGTTATTTTTTTGGCACCTCCATCTCCTGGAGAGCCTCCTAATGGACGTTGATGGGTCTTGTGATGAGTGCCGTGGTTTTCTTCAATTTTTGCTAAAGTTCAAGTTGTCTTTGCCTTCCTGGTAATTTTTGTCTTTGAAACTGTATCTCCATTGTTCTTCATTCCTTGCCTTGTAAACTTCTTCACGTTATAGAAAAACCTCATGGCGATGTCCTTGAGCTTGTCCTCCAGCCTCAATTTTCTCTGCTATTTTCTTAGGAAAGCTTTTTACCTCGATCACCAAATGGTTTGTTTGTCGAAGTACCTAGCAACAAACGGTAAAAAACAGAAAATATCTAAGATACACTCACGCAACTTCTCTTAAATTATAATTTGTCCAATTGTCAAGTATTTTAAGAGTATACTTCAAATCACATCCGTGGAATTACCACGCACCATAGTATACATACAATTGTTGACATATATTCAGTACGGGTACATATAAAAACTAGAGGCATATATACACTCAGAGAGTGCAAACCTCCGCCGTCACGGGGTCCTTATGAGCCTTCCGAGGTGGATTTTTCACGACTGGGGCGGCGTAGAGGGACGGGGGAGGTTCCCCTAGACGGAAATTCGAGAGGAAGACGCTCCCGGCACCCGATTTATCAGCACAGCGACATCTATTGGCAGAGTAGGCTAACTTGAAATATTTATTAGTATTTAGCTCATTTTGCATCTTAATTATGCACTCAGAGATGCCAAAATTTAATCACTTGTTCCTTTTGGCACTTCTAACAACTCCACAAAGTTTCATCCAATCCATTCGGTACTTTTTGAGTTATCCTGCTGACAAACCAACGCCAGTGAAAACAATACCTCCTTCGGCGGAGGTAATAAATTAAATTTGTGGTACCCTGGTATCACTCTGCAATCCGTCCTAAACGCGATGTAGGAATGGTGGTGTATTCTTCAGCTAGCCTCTGATATCAGTACTTGTCAAGAATCTGGAGCGACTGGAGATTGAATGGCCCTGAAAAGGCTGTTGATAAAAAAACTGGATCTGCTCAACAACAATGAATTTCGTGAAGAAAAAGAAGCGGGTTTTCATCCTGTTGTCCACACCCGCAACACAGTGGGTTAATTTCAGGGTGAATTAGGTGGTAGTGATGGCGTAGAAGGAAATAAACTGTAGAAAAATGTAGCCAAAGAGTTCAGCTTTTCTTTGGAAAGTTCCAGGAGACGTTTCCATCTATACGGCTTTGGCGGCAATATTTCAGCCTTGACCATACCACTTGCCATTTATCTACCTAATGCACAGACACATCTTCTTTAAGAAAGATCTGTGAAGGATGTTGTTGTTTCATATTTCCAGCCTTGGCCAACATATCTGCCACCTCATTCCTTGTGACGTCACTATGACCCTCTTAACCCAGCTTAGAGAGAGAGAGATGTACTTCACGGGAAGCGACGACCCCCAATAGAACCTTTGTGTATCGTAGAACTTTTTGTTTCAATCGATCGTAGGGCTTATGAGTTTGACCAAATGCGAAGCCCACTCTATCACCACTTCTCACAATTGTTTTTAATCCAGGAAAGGGCCTCTTTAATAGGCAGTATACCTGCCTGTAACAATATTTTGGGGAATGAGGATTAAAGATGCTTCCCACACAGTTTGATCACCTATTTTTGGTGAAAAAATCAGAACCAACACCTCTGTGCTTTTATATCCATCTGCATAAATATGAGCTTGATTTTCGTGTTTTCTATCAAATACAACATTTCCATATTTGTTTTTTTCGATTAGTATCATCTTTTTAAAGAGTTGAAAAAAATGGCTTGATAGTATATCAAGCAAAACTAGATGAAATGCTCTTAGTTTTGAGATGACGCTATTTTTTAATCCCTTCATCAAAGCTATCATTTATGCGTAGACGAACCACCGTTGCAAGACATGAGCTTCAAGAAAAGGGGAATTATTATAAAAAATACTTCTAGTCCTCTCGTTGGCGTTAAACGCATTGTCGAGCTTTGTGCGCTCCTGCATATCCTTCAAGTCTCCCGTATGTAATGTAAGGCTCGAACGTACCGCCCGGCGATTGTGTTTACACCAGCTAGCTTTGCAGCGCCACCATCCTGGATACTAACGAGAATCAGCGCATATTCTGAGCACGTTACATCTAAATCGTCCGTTGAAGCGTATGGACCTCGCGAGTCAATCATCGGAGACTGTGGCATTGTTGTGGTCGATAGGAGATACCGCACAATTAATCCTGCGCACCTCAGGATCGATACTGTGGTCGTGTAAGCGTCCTGCTTCTCCCCGGTGAGATAGTATGCTCCAAAATGGTAGTTAGTCTTTGGTGGGGATACCGTCCCATACAGCCATGGCTGTGACGATATCCGCCACATTGGGGTTGTGGACATTTTATTGAAGGCTATCACGGGGAAGGCCACCTTTGCAGTCCCTGTTGGTGGTAACAAAGTCCTCTCAAATTTTCAAGGTAAGCTCAGGGTTGTAGACTGGGGTAAAGTTCCTTGTGTGATCATACTCCAGTCTCTTAACGACTGGGATTGTCAAAATTCAGTGTCCGAATGAAATCACCTTCCTGAATTCTTCTTCCGTCAAGTCGCCATCCACTAGATTTCGGGCCTCTGCGGTAAGGTTTCCGGTGTGGTGATTTGCACCAAAGCAAATAATTTTTTGTGGCAATGAAAGGTGTTGCTTTCATCTCTAGAACCTCGGTGCGAATCACCCGAAATTTCTGATCATCCAACAGCTACTACTACTACGAGAGCAAACGAATCCTCCATATTTTTTTTGAAAGACATTAATCTTCTGAACAAATTAACGAAATTTGAGTGTGAATGTATATATTATAGCGAATGGAGGAATACAAAGTGAGGAGAGCTGTGGAAGCAGACCTGGCTCGGAATCAATTCTCTATATTTCATAGGAACCTAAGACTAAATAACAATACACCTCAGACGAAGTTGATGTAGATCCACGTGGACTTGAAGAAGAAGAAAGAATATAAGAAGAACAATGTAATTTTTGAAACATTCGTTTAAACCCATAACATCATTTACATAACAAAAGGGGTTAATTTTAGCACACATTCGATTAATTTACACAAATACGTCTGGGACTCGACTAGAATATGTTTCTTTTTAAATATTATATGATCTTTTAATTGAAGACTTCTTTGCACCTCATTGCACATTGAGGTCTTTGTTCATCGTGGCAAAAAGTTCAAAAGTTCTTAGTAACATATTTCATTAACAAGTAGGATGGATAATCTATTCATGCAATTTGTCCTCGCAATTTTATTTTAAATCATCCTTGTCCCATGTTTAAAATAGGCCCCATGATTCATAATTGTTCTTTTTGTATTGAGTATTTGTCCTAGAATATCAGTGGAGCTTAGTCTTTTTTTGGCACTCATTCGTATGCCAAATTAGAAATACTTTGAAAATATATCGATAAGGATGTTGTTGACCTACTTATCATGATGACTCTTTAAGAACATTTATACATATTGGGCTTATGTTGTTTGACTTGAGTCACTTCTAACTATGTCACATTTTGATGATAATTATAGTCATTGTCACGAGGGACTTGAATAGGGAGGGATTAAAATATTGAGTTGCGACGGCTTATCTCAGCTCATGTAACCTTTTTATGTTTTTCTTTTTGAGCAACAGACAAATAGATCATTGTTGTTGTTTTTTTGGCAAAGACGAATAGTTGAAATAGTAGCGTGTATTTTTTTTAAAGAGTAGGTCATTTACATCCCAGGATGCCCTCCTAGACCTAGTGGTGTCTTTATCTGCATTCTATTTGAATTGTATAGACACTTTGGCGACACACACACACACACAATTAAGATTTCAATCCATGTTGTGCGGGGTTTTGCGGCACAAAACTTGGGAACACAGGAATTCATTGTTTTAGTGATTGTTTTTTTTGCAGATTTATGCGTGCGCTTGCTTCACTCCTTTGCGAATGTTCCCTCACTCCCTCCCTCCCTCCCTTTTTAAATCTCCTCCTTCATCATTTTTTCCCTTTTTAAATGAGAAACAAAAAAGTTAGAGTTTAGTTGTTCAGTGTTTTAATTCTTAATAAGTTTGGGTAGGAGGAGCAGTTGATTTATTTCTTCAATGCAAATAATTCCGTCTCTGCAACAACAAAAATTACTTCTCTCTTATTTGGGGAGGCCTTTTTTCTTCAACGTGTGTGTCTGCTCAACATATACAAGAAGAAGTCTCTTCCTATTACTTCCTACATAGATAATAATAGCTGCTATTACTTGTGTGTGTGTATGTACTTATATAGCTAACCACCTCCTACGCGCGTTGGATATCCCGGCATCTACTACAATAGGCGACACAGTCACACACATTTCTTAGCTGAATCCGACTCCAGTTCCTCACAGGTTTACACAGGGGGGTGGATCATCCTTCTTTCAATACATACCCTCCCCCTCGTCCAAACAACTTATTATTATTGCATCTTATTCATTGTTCATTTTGGAGTGTTCAAGTGTGAGGAGAACAATATAATAATAATAAGTACTTCATAACCTGAAAGATGGCTTCGTTGGTCGTTCGCGAAGAGCCTCTTTTGAAGCAACTAGTTCGCTCCAGGACACTTCGTTCCTCTGTGCGGGGAAACAATAATAATAATTTTGGATCCTCCCGCTCATCCAGTCAGCCTCCTCCTCGCTCACGAGTTGCCGGCACTGCTAGTCCCCCTGGTTCTCCCCAACACTATCTTCCTCCTCAAAGCGACTCCTCGCCCACATACACACTCCAATTCCTACCCTACAATGTCGTCTACCCAAGGAGAAAAACTCACTCTCCCTTTCTCAACCGGACTTGTCCAAGTTCTATGCACAGAGCAGCCCCTCTATCCTCTCCGAGAAACCTCGCCCATTCCCGGGGGAAGCATTTCCAACTCCCTAAGGAACTCTCTCGTTAACCTTGACGCCTGGCCCCCCAGCCTGGCCTCCAATTCATTATTTCTACCCATGACAGACGCAGTGCCCAGCCCCGTGGTTCGAGTATCACATGATGAAAGTGTAGAAGACGAAAAGAGTAGTCGTCCCCCTATAATGGCCTCGGAGGAGGAGGAACCTTCTGTCAAATGTGTCTCCTCCTCAACAAACCCAGAGTGACGGTGGGAGGAAGAGGAGAAGGAGGGGAGACAACCTGTAATTCATGCAGCCCCAGGAGCAGCAGTTACTGTATTGTGGGCCGGCCCAAGCCCTCAGATGCAGCCATTTTAGTTAATGGGTAAGATTATCCCCGAAATGCATCCATAATCTGCAAGGAGGAAATCTCTTTTATCATTAGATATAATAATATAAGCTTACACTTCATAAGGCCTTTTTGAAACAGTTTCACATAATAATACTACACCTATTTTGAAGGAAAAATGGAAACATTATCATTAAAAGCTCAATTTTCAATTAATAGGAGGCAATCCAAAGTCAATTGTTCCCTAGGAATGTATGTATATAGGGGCCCTCTAATGTGACTTATTTTAAAATGAATATTTTTTCATTAGCTGCTGCTGCATTCCTTCGTTATGATTTTTTAAAATAAGACGAGCAAATAACAAAGCCTACAGCATTATATTGAACTGATGAGTGTGATTGATTCACTGGAAGGTTTTATACTATTGGATGAATACATTATTTGGTATTTAGATTTAGTTTTATGCTCATGGAAGGCTTACTTTTATCATATTAATTTCAATTATAAAAAGTATAGACGACAGAATATGTTATTAAGGAAAACATAACCTGTTCAGTTCACTACCTGAACAGAGTCTAAAGAAAGGCAAATATATTTATAAAGAATATTCAACTATCAATGAGGTCTCAAAGAACAGTTTTCAATCTCAGAACTTGTGTCACCTTCATTTAATCCACGTAACTTTATGTCCAATATCATTCTCGCAACCTTTCTCCTCAATGTATTTGTATGCGGGCGTCCTCTATGGTCCAAACATGTAACTAAGTGCCTGACTTGCCGTAGAAGAAAGGCATCGTAATGCTGCTGCATAGGCGGCTGGAGTCCTCAAGGTGACTCCTTCTTAACTACCCTGCAGTGTCAATCTCATTAATATTTGCCAAGAAGCTCTTATTGACCTAATTCATGAAGCTACTACTACTACTACTAACTACGCAGTATTTTTTGCGCTTGTCTGTTTCTGAGGAGGAGGAGGAGAAGAAGGAGATCATACACTCATCTTGCCACCGCCTCTTTTTCTGCGTACTGTTTTGGTGGGGGGTGCCTCAAGGTCTAGCCTTGTTATTGTGTGTGCTTGGGCATACGTAATGTTACATAAATATATGTGGAGCCAAGCAGTCTGGGCAAGTTATATTATTTGTTGTTATCATTACTACTAAGTCATTTATTATATTCTACATCACTTTTCCTTCTCGCTTGTGATGCGTATATTAGCGCATAAATATATATATATATATATATATATATATATAATGTAAACGCTATGAACCGGTTCTTTGAAACTTTTTTTTTGTCACTATCAATTATTATTGCTTAATATTTTTTTTTACATAGCCGGATAAGATATATATTCTCCCAAGAATACCGAGGCATTCTTATTTTGAATAGTAGGAGTTAAATGAATCCTTGAGCGACTTTTGATCTCAATTTGATGGTCATTTTGATATTTTAATTTTTTTATTATGGTTTATTTTTTCAACGTCATTTTACCCTATTTTATAATTCTTGGGCCTGAAAAAAAATGAAAGTAACGATAACTATATGGTTTAAATACATAGAGGTGTTTACAGTATTACCATTACTCCGATCCTTCGAGCAGATCCATAATTGAAGTCCTTTTGGCTCCTATAAAAGGTCCAAACTACCCATCGGTTTTCGCATAGAGTTTTCGATTGTATTATTCATTTTAACATCAACTTTCGATTAGAAATCCAATTTCAAAGGTTATCAGTATCAAACTCTTCAATACTCTAAATGATTTTTTATTTAAATTTTACTACTGTGAGTCTTACAGGGTAGTCTAAGAACTTAAATTATCTTAAGCATATTTGTTTCTGCCAATATATTTATCAGCAAACAGACATCTTAGAATGTAGGGATTAAAACTAGAAACCTAAGGGAGATCGTTAGCTTAGTGCATAAAGGCGTGTTCAACTGTCAATGTGGAGGGCGACTCCTTCCGAGAGGAGAAGATCAAGTTTGATCGACCGCATGGAAAAGAGATTCCTAGGTTGGATTGAGTAATTTGTATGGTAGTATGTTTATTCACATAAATCACAATGAAATATAACAAAGTCTATATAAGTGTTCTTCTGATTGTAATACAATTATTTTTGAAGAGAAGGTATGTTAGAGGCCTCATTAGATCAATCAACAACAACAACCATTCTAACTACTCAGAGAAATGCAATGTTCTTTATCCCCTGTTATATCACTTCGCAGCTGTGAAATCAGCGCAAAGGGTGTCGGCCTTACTCAGGGCGTTCCCCGTTACCCCCCTTTGGCTGGAGAGGCCGTCAACGCTCATCATCATCATCTGCCCCAGAGACCTCATCCTCATCGCCTCCCACCCAATACTGGAGGAGGGCTCTCCCGTCTAACCTCTCGAGGCGTGAGCCCGGTCAAGGATAGATCAGCCGACGGCGGACAGCAGTCCTTGTTTGCGTCCTTTGTCAGGTAGGCAGCAGCAGCAGCGTGTGCCTCTGTGTGGGTGTGAGAGAGAGATCTGTGTTAACAACCTCTAACAACAACACAACCCACTCCGATCCCTGGTGATGGAATTGATTAACATAACCGATGAGTTGATGGATGATTTTCTGCGTGCATGTGTGTCTTCATCGCGAAGAAGCTCAACTCACTTGGGGTCCCCTTTTTTCATTCTTAGGATTACCATTATCTGTATTATTAATTAAACATTAACCCATTAATCGTATTTCAGGTATATATTGTATTAATGATGAGCCTTTGGTTTGTATTGGAGGCCTAACCAAAATAAAGCAAAAAAAAACATCCCCTTTTTCTTTAGAAGAAAGGGGAAATACAGAAAAATAAAGAAAATACTTTTGCCTGACAACAAGAATAGGAGAAGAAGAAAAAAAATGTATATAGAAGAGTGCTGCTTTAAAACACATTATTAGTAGATAATAATAAGAATAAGAGAAGGGAGACGGGCTGTCTAGCTTTGTTTGCGTATAATTGCGTCATGACGCTTTAAGACTTAACGGAGGAACAACAGCCCACATAGTTATGGCTATATATTCCCCCTCCCTTGCGCTCCTTCGTGTTTCCATGGAATGTAGGAAAATAATAATATTATTAATTCAAAGGAGGATCCTTATTATTATCATCATCAGCAGCAGCAGCATGATTGCTGAAGAGTTCTTGAGGGTACTTCATGGGAAGGTAATTTTGCTACTGCCTGGAGGACTTGGATACAGAGTGGCACGCCTTGGCTGTCTGTTTGCAAAGGAGAACGATGATGGTTAGTGAAGAAAGAAAGAAAGAGAAGGTGGAGTTTGGTAGTAGTTGTAGTGGAGAAGTAGCGTCTGCGTTTTCCTGCCTTCCACATAGCAATACGCGCCTGTTCATCCTCTCTCTTTTTATTTTCTTTCTCATTTTTTTCCTTCTTCTTCCCCGAATGAGATTCAAGCCAAAAATACTCAAGTAGCTTTATTATTAAACTTTGAATAAGGCACAAAAAGACACACATGCTCCTTAGAAAAACTTCTTTCGAAAAGTATTTGGCTCTGATCCTTCTGATATGTGGTGTCCTTATTTGATTTTTCCCTGGGTGGTCTTCATACTCTACATCGTCTTCGTCTTGCTCAAAGTCTAATTTCACTCCATCAAAGTGTTGCTACCTCTGCCTGTTTGAAAGAAAACCCCATAGTGATTACGTGAAGAAAAATATCCACCGCTACGTCACCTTTTAAAAACAAACACTACAACTACTACTATAATATTAACCCCTTCGTTGAAAGTGCGTCTAAAAGGGAGAGAAGAAGAAAGACATCAAGAGAACTGCTTGCTTTCTCAGTCTCTTTTTCGCCACCCTCCTTCTGCCTGAACGTCGTTTCACCTACTTCAATATATACTAAAAGGGAAAGACTCTTTCTTGGTTTCTCTCTCTCTCTCTCTCTACTCTACTCTACCTTCAACAACAACAAGAAGAAGAAGGCCTTTTCCATTTAGTTGAGATCCGAGCCATCTCCTGCTCAGAACCAATACCCCCACCATTTCTCTCTCCGAGGGACCAACTAACACAAATACATTAAAAACAAAGACTATGCTACTTATTGATGACAAACAGGGTACCGAGGGCGGTGTGTCCAATAAATCCGGCGCGCCTGACGTTGTTACCTACTCCCCATACGTTCACGGATCCATCTTCTCCATTCCAAACTGGAAGGCCAATGCCTTCCTCTTCTCAAATGACTATGATTCCCTATCCATGTCCATCTATGGATTCCTTAAATCATTCCTTGGGTAAATATACATACATACATACACACACACACACACACACAAAGCAATACCAATTTTGCAATCAAGGAAACAGGAAGACTTCTTCTTCCTTGTTGTTACTACTCTTGCTGCTGCTGCTGTATTTACTTGGATAAGATTCACATTTATATAAATGCGTATGAGGAATGAGCATCGATTTTCTGCAGTCCACCTCTTGTTACTCTAACTAAAAGCAGTGGGTCAGGGTCAAAAATAAGAAGAAAGGGGTAAATAGTTACCCCACAATCAATTCCACTTGACCTCTCACCAAATCAACGAATGAATAATAATAATAATGACCGATTCATGCTTCACTAACGAAACAAAACAAAAAAGATCATTGTTGACAACAAGGGGCGGCCTCTGGTTTTGGAAGTCTTTCAAATTTAAGCGTACTTTCATCCTTTCTCCTTCTTCCACCTACTCCACAGAATCCGTCGGATAAAAGAATCCGCGCTTTCTAAATGTAAGAAGCAGGTCTTAGATGTCGCGTTCCTTTTGTTTAGTGCAAATTCTAGGAAGGCAGGGGAAAGAAGAGCAAACAAGGAGTTAAGCCCGAGTGGAAAGAAACATCCATCATTTTGCATTTATTTATCCTTTCCCTCATGATGGGACGACTGCATCCAGTGGCCAAGGGACTCTCCAAAAAAGAATTTATATTTGCCCTCAATACTTGCTTCATTCGACCAGTTTCCAAGAAGTAAGTGTTTTTCTTGCGCTTTTCCAATGGAATTTTTCTCCCCCTTTTTCCATACACTTGCTTGGGTCATTCGCAAGGAGGGGGAAATATATGCTTTTATCATCGTTATTATTGATAGTTATATTTTTTGCGTTTATTCCTCTTTTCTCTGATAAGCCAATAATTATCTCTGATACGTATTTATTATGTTCCTCTGCTTGATGAAAAGGAGGAGTGCTGCTTCTGATAATTGCGAGCAACTGATAACCGGTTCTCCTCCTCCTCCCCCCCTTCTTTCCATGCTAACTCTTCTCTTATATATGTGCTCGGAATGCCTTTGATTAAGCTCAGTTGATATCCATTCCCCAGTTAGTGAAAATCTCATGGCACCACTTGTCCTCATGCCTATCAAATCCTGTGCAACCCATCCCCGCAGCATTGAAGAAAAGCTGAGGCATATTCTTCATGTGGAAAAATATGGAAATCTTAGAAAGAATGAAGAGGAGCATCATGAGCAACTCCTACTCACAAAATCTATCCTTTCCCTTCCAAAACAACGAGAGCAACAACAACAACATACACGAGAACAACGTGTCTACTGCCCATCTTCTTCTCGGGGTAGCTCTCAACACAACGCAAATTCGACTAATAATGCTCTTTGACCCTTCTAAGATTGAGCCTCAAACAGCAACAGATGTAAGTCCCCTGGCTAATAACGCCCCTAAACAAAGGGGGAATCATCATCAACAACACTGCCAATAACTTCAAACAAATACTCTAAGGTTCCCTTCTATTTTTTGTTGTCAAGCATTTTTTTATTTTTGTTCTTACTAAACATGACACTTGTATCATCACGTTCCTAATTTCCATCTTTCCATTTCAGTGCCTCGGGAACAAACCAGGGAGCCATTGATAACCGCATCGAACAAGCCATGGTATGTTTATTATTATTATTATTTATTCTGATCAATAACTAGTTTCTAAGGTTACTTTTAATGCATGGAAAAAGTCTGCCGGTGAGGAATAACGTTAGAAGGGACATTAGCGTCAAGAGTTTAAATAACAAAATGACAGAAATTGCTAACAAGCCCTTGAATGTCCTTGACCATTCACTTGCTGGGAGAACTTCTCCTTCACTCAACTTATGAAAACGTGGCAAGAGACATTCTATCTTGTACTCTAGCTCCTGAACGCCCTTCAGTGTCTCCAGACTCCAGTAAAGGGGCTTAAAAATTTCATTCAAATTCACAAGTCCCACATTCTCTGACTTTCCCCTCCAGCTCATTTTGTCATTTTCTTCGGGGCTCAGAGAGATTTGACTAAAGTCAAAGGCTAAATCCGGACCATCCTCGAAACCTCCACCCCCAAACTCTAAAATAGGCCCGTTTGAACTGTAAGTGTCCCGCTTCTTCCACCGAACCCAGAAAGTCAGGAATCCATCTGCCTCCACTTGGGGGAAATGGAAAACCTCACTCAGTTTGAGGCTCTTACTTTGTATTTTGGGATCTTGATCTTGACCGAGGCTCAAACATTGAACGGCCGTTTCGTAGTCACCTTCATTACAAGAGTTGAGCATGACTTGATGCTCCACCAGAGATATTTCTGCTCGGGCTTTTTGCTCCGGCATAGGGTGGACAGAGAGTGTCAATATCATAAAGTCACGGCAAATTGTTCCTCCTGTTATTTTATCCTGACAATTGAATAGATACTTGAAGTTGTTGCACAAATTGCAAGAGGAATTAAACTTCCGACTTATGTCTTCAAGGATCTTTGGGTTAACTTCGATGTCCCTTTTTTCCATTTCATATGGACTTTTGGGGTATGCTGATTGAGCCATTTGAACCAAGAAGACTTTATCTCCCCTCACTTTAAAGGAGAAATCCGAGGCCTCCCCTACTTCCCTGTAAAGGGGCATTCCAAAGTTGTCTGCCAATAAAGGCGTAAAGGACTTGAATTTTTCAAAGGGAGAGGCCGAGATACTGCCATTTAGGAATCCTTGAGTCTCACAGTCCCAGTTAATCTCATGCGTCTTGCTTCCTCTCACCCAGAAGGGCCCAGCAAATAGAGCTATTAAAAGCCTCGTTTTCCAAAAGACATCAGAGTTCAGTTCTGATTTTATAATTTTAAATCCAAATTTATACCACTAGTTTGCTCTTTTTGATGATTTTTAATTACTAATAACCTATTTTCTTTATCTTCTTTCAGGACTTGGTCAAGTCCCATTTAATGAACGCAGTGAGATCCGAGGTTGAGGAGCTCAAAGAACGCATTGTTTAGCTTGAAGACGTCATTTCCCATCTTCAAACTGAGAACGACTTCCTGAAAGCGAACGTGACCCAGGAGGTTCTAACACAGCTCCCCCCTCCCACGGCGCATCATCAGATCCTTCAACAGCAGGGCCCCAATGCTCCTGTCTCTGCAGCCCCCGCGGGAAGCATAAGCCCCATCGCATCACCCCTTATACTCTCTTCACAGCAGCAGCAGCCCTTGTAAGGAAGAGACGTCGTCCTCCCTCCCTCCCTCCCCTCATCGCATTATTCAAACGCATTCAAAGAAACCATTCGTCAGAGAAAAACCCACTTATATCATACATATATTTCTATATATCTATATATTCAAAGCCAGACAGAGTATTCTACTACTATTGTTTCATTCACTTATTATTTATATCATCATATGTATTTGTTATCATAAACAATTTGCCACTTCTTCCATCATCAAGAAGGAAAAGCACACATAATACATGGATAGACATAGGAAGAGAGAAACAAACAAATATTTGACGACACGGCTTATGACCAGCAAACCCTTTTGGAAGGGGACATTCTCATCCTCGCCCCTTACTCCTAAGGGAGAAGTAGCCGTCCCAAGTGCTGTTGTTGTTACTCCTTATTTTATAAATGCTCTCTTAATGTCTAGTCCATGTCCTTATTATTATTATTATTTCGGTACTTTTTGTTGTTGTTAAACACAATTTTTATACATCATAATTATATTATTATTATTCATATTCAAGAATATTATTACACCGTTCATTACATTATTGTAACTTGTCATAGGAACGTTGAATACAGCGGCGGGTTCAAATTTATTAATATCATTTTTATTCATCATTTTCAAAACTTAGTAGATGTATTTCTCCCTGGAAGTCTAATATAGCCCCCCCCCCCCTTCTTGTCACGCGCGCACCCCCTTATGCTGGCTTAACCACGGCCCCTCCTTATTTACTGAAGACTCTTCTCTTCCCCGTCTTCCTTTTGTTTGCCGTCTTCATTGATAAATGTGATATGATTTAAAAATAACTATAGTGAAAAATAAATTTTTATTCAGATACAATTTATATGGAGGAATCTTATTATTATTATATATAATTGCCTGGAGGATTGTTTTCATAAAGGACCGCATGTTGGTCAGAGAGGGTGGGAATGAGCATAATTAGTGCAGCATAATATATGTTGGACCCCACTGAAGCCTCGCAGAAGAATTATCTTTGTTTTTATAAAGACAACTGTAAAAAAAAGAGATCCTTTTTCATCAATCACACCTTTTAGAGCGTAATCAGCTGCCTTCAAAATAATATATATGTAGATCTATATGACAGTCAGTCCTATAACAAAACTGAACTCTCAATAGGCTCATTCATTATAAAGCCAAAGATGATGACTGACTGATGGAGCATTAGTAAGGAGAAAAAACACCTGTCTATTTGTACTCATAAGTTGTAAGAAGGAAGAGATTGTTATTCCTTGATGAGTCTAAGCTTATATACCAAACACAACTGGATGCGAAATATACTTAATGTTCAGCAACTGATGGGAGTCTTCTTATATATCTACTTATATGAATAAATATATATGATTAACGTCGATGAAATTACAGAGATATAAATATATAGAGAGCTTATTCCCTTCAATAGCTGAGAAGCATCCTTCAACTGTCGCCTGTGCCAATATAAACAAAGTAATTTATATTACGTCATCGTAGTTGATCATCGAGATAGAAAGGGTTGTTTATATTGGGCAATATGACGCATGTCTCTGAAGAATCCATTAAGCTCTCATTGTCCTTTATATCTCTATGGATGAAGCATAGATGAGAAGGAAGGAAGTCTTGTTATTATTATCCCTTGAGCAGTCTTAGAGTATGATAAGGGGGAGAAATGACAAATGGTTAATATCCAGTGACGTCATTTTATGAAAATTACATACGGTGACGACATACCTGGACATTTATGATGCCCTTTTTTCTATTCCTAAACTACTTAATTGTTTCATTCCCAGATGGGGCAGCCATCTTGGAGTCCTAAGAGCTTCTTTAAGTGGACTGAATAATTTGTTCATCAGTTATGAGACTCCAGTTATTAGTTAGGCCCATGATACATTATTAAAGATATAACAATACCTAGTCATTGTAAGGACTTATTAAGCCTAATAGTATTTTATAAAGCATGCCATCACTTTATTTATTGTAGGATATGCTTTAGCTCTATTTTCAAGTACATACATTGTTTTCCTTATCCGCTCAGGCTGCAGCCATTTTAGGAGAAGTTTTTTGACATCAAACAACAACTCTACATTGGAGCAAACTTTTCTTAGAATATGTTATACTATGTTTCAAGATGTCCTCTTATCCTTTCATTGATTAGGTACGTAGACAAATCTGATAAACTCTTCCCTCAAAGAATTCTCATAAATAAAACTATCAAATAATTAATGATCTGAATTTTATCTTTTTTTTTTGTACAAGTCAGATGATGAAGTTTTACTCTTGATTTAAACATGATCTATTTTCCCGTAAAGTAGAGACGGTTAAGATTAATATTTAATTGTCTATAAGATCATTAAGATAATGAAGAAAAACTCAAAGTACTTTTTTATATGTGAATCTAATGACAATCATAACCCAATATTAATGCTGAAAGTATTTATTTCGATGATTCTTAGGTGTGTCATAATAGTGACACCACTTCACAAGAGTTTCGAACTATAAATATGATGATTCCATAATGTTGTAGCATTTTCATATTTATAAAAAACTTGAAGGTGCGTTATTGGTCTTTCAAAATTTGAGGGTCTGATATACTACTGTAAATGTAATTCTTATTGCATTCAGCTATAGGGTTGCAATAAAAGTGACATTTCAAATTATGCACCATGCTTTTCTATTATACTTTTTGGATGTTAAAAATTTCTATTTTTTGTCATGCTCCCTCGATACTCTCTCTCCTTGAAAAAGAACACATTCCTTCCTCTAGCGTTCTGTCATAAAAACTAATTATAAAGTTGCAATTCTATAGAGATGCCTACCA
>CP045893.1:5062752-5078271 GCA_013387185.1 Caligus rogercresseyi
GGGTCTGAATATACTAATGTAGTCATTATTGCATTCAGCTATAGGGTTGCAATAAAAGTGACATTTCAAAATTATGCACCATGCTTTTCTATTATACTTTTGGATGTTAAAAATTTCTATTTTTTGTCATGCTCCCTCGATACTCTCTCCTTGAAAAAGAAGCACATTCCTTCCTCTAGCGTTCTGTCATAAAAACTAATTATAAAAGTTGCAATTCTATAGAGATGCCTACCAGTAAAGGGAAGAGGTTAACTTTGTGCATTGAATTGTTTTACACACCTTTTTTGTGGATATCTTATATCCTTAGGGTTTATTTTTTTTGTTTTTTTTTTAACTTATAAAATGTGAAATATCTTGTCTTGAATTTGACGTTTCGTTATTTAAGCAATTCTGGCCCAGCTATTAAATATATATTGGAAACTGAAACGAGACCGATTTATCTCTTTTGAATGTTTGTACGAATTTTTTAAAATTTTATTTATTGAAGAAGTAAAATTGTTCCCCCATTAATAATATTTAGAATTGCATCCTGGGGTTTGAACTATATTGTTGAATTATTTTCAATCAAAGGAACAACAAACAGAGCATTTTTATACTGATTGAATCTAGTCTACCATTCTCTATTTGTACAATTTAGCCTTTTCAAAATATTCAGTTCATTTTGTCTCTTTGGGAAGATACAAACCAAGGCACATCGTTGATTATTGTTGCCAAATTTTCACTCCAAAGTGTAACTTTTATCGGATGAATAGTAACTTTGATTAAAATATGTGTGTTCCATATCGTAACTCTTCTGAGTATATTGCTTTAATATTGCAATTATATGTCTTGAAGCCATCGTCATTTCTTAAAATTATAACATCTTATTTTGCCTAAAACTATGCCTTCTCTCTCTCTCTCTCTCTCTCCTCTCATCTCTCTCTCTCTCTCATCTCTCTCTTATATATATATATATATATATATTCCGCGTATCCTGAAACAATAAGTTCTTTTTAGAACCTTTTTCCTATTGCAAATATTTTAGATTAGTTGGATTTTTGTTCCTTCAAGACTTCTTTCTTTAAAATATAAATATTTCCAAAGGTTTTAATATTGTGAAGGTTTTCTGCAAGAACTTTTGGAAATAATCTCCTGTGCCGGAGTAAAGAGTTTTTCTGTGGTCCGTGTATGCTTCGATTTTGTTTTCCAAATATCCTATTGTTATGCATTTATGTGAATGACCTATAGTTAAAATGAATGTACTCAAAGCAATGAGACTGTATTGTCTACAACCTCTATTTACGTACTAAAAGCAAGTCTGACATTTAGTTACATTGAGCGAGTATTGCACATAGTAATGTCAACCAATAAATTGAGAAAGGATGGACTCAGAGCCAATAATTATGAAATAATGGTTGATTGTGGATATTGATTCCTGGAACTCCACTATTTGCCTGCGATTATTGATGGACTCCAAATCTCTGATTTTGAAGGTGCTTTATACTTGACACTTCAAGATTAGACTGTAATAAGCTCCAAATCGTATATGAATATCAGTTCAGTCTCACTTTGAGTCCCTGTCGATATATCATAGCATTTGTCGACTTCTACGCAGATTCAATTTCATATTTTTTCAGTGTGACTTTCCATTGTGACGTCACTGAATTTTTAGTCATATTGATAACTTGACTTATGGTTACACCTGTATATAGTCACATTTCTCCCCTACCACCTCCATACACTCATTAGGTACAGTTCCAAACTATTAGTTTGCTTATTTCCTTTCTTATTAATTTTTCAGACCATTGAAATCCAACTTATTATTGTTAAAACGTAACAAAGAAACCCTCTTTGTGCTAACATTTATTTCTCCTTTCTCCCCTCCCTATTTATTGCAATCTATGACAATCCTTAAAAATTAACTAATCAAACAAAAGACGACCATGAGCAAGGACTCCTCAATCTCAAGGACACGAAGCCATTCTAGATTTGAAGGTATGGTTATTTTTTAGTTTTCCCCCCATAAATGTTGGGAATAAATTATTGATTATAGGCTTGTGAACGGAACACAAATTGAACGGCGTTCAGCTGAACGCACGTTCAATGAACGGAACGCAACTTTTTTTTTGAACGCTGAACGTTGAACGCAAAAAAAAGAGTTTGCGTTCAGCGTTCAATTTTTCCAAACATTTCTTGGACTTTTTTCGGAAAAACGTCGTCACTTATTTTGGAAATTATTTTCTAAAAAACGTCCTCACTACGCATTTACTTTTTTTGGAATTTATTTTCTAAAAACGTCATCACTTTTTCTGAGATTCTTTTCTAAAAAAAACAAAAACGTCGTCACTCTTTTAATATTTGAACGCTGAATGCCAAAAACATTGAACGGAACGCTGAACGGTTTTTTTAACGCTGAACGGAACGCTGAACGCAAAAAAAGCTGAACGCTCACAAGCCTGGGAATAATTGATTTATAAACGATAATATTAACAACAATTTACATAGGTGGAGTACAACTAATTGAGCAAAAAGGAGGATTTGAGCCAGGAAAGTAAACAAAAGTCGTCGTAATTTCACCCTTTTTCTTTAGTCTAATAAGTGGTCTCAAGATATGAGTATTAAAAGGTATGGGGTCGTATATCGGACTCAACTTACTCACTAAAATTTGTTGGTACTAAGGAGTGATCAATTTATTTCATTATTTCTTTTGCGATGATGTCAAAAAAATCAACAATAAAATTATACACACACAAACATATCTATATATCTATCTATCTATCTGTATCGATCTATCTATCTATCTATCTATCTATCTATCTATCTATGACTATCTATCTATCTATCTATCTATCTATCTATCTATCTATCTATCTATCTATCTATCTATCTATCTATCTATCTATCTATCTATCTATCTATCTATCATCTATCTATCTTCTATCTACTATCTATCTATCTATCTATCTATCTATCTATCTATCTATCTACTATCTATCTATCTATCTATCTATCTATCTATCTAGATCTATCTATCTATCTATCTATCTATCTATATCTATCTCTCTATCTATCTATCTATCTATCTATCTATCTATCTATCTATCTACTACTATCTATCTATCTATCTATCTATATTATCTTCTATCTATAATCTATCTATCTATCTATATCTATCTATCTATCTATCTAGCTATCTATCTATCATCTATACTACTATCTATCTTCTATCGATTATCTATCTATTATCTATCTCCTAATCTATCTATCGATCTATCTATCTATATCTATATCCATCTCATCTATCTATCTATCTATCTATCTATCTATCTCTCTATCTATCTACTATCTATCTATCTATCTATCTATCTATCTACTATCTATCTATCTATCTATCTATCTATCTATCTATCTATCTATCTATCTATCTATCTATCTATATCGATCTCTTATCTATCTATCTATCGATCTTATCTATCTATCTATCTACTATCTATCTATCTATCTATCTATCTATCTATCTACTATCTATCTATCTACTATTATCTATCTATCTATCTATATCTATCTATCTATCTATCTATCTATCTATCTCTCTATCTATCTTCTATCTATCTATCTATCTATCTATCTCTATCTATCTATCTATCTAGCTATCTATCTATCTATCATCCATCTATATATCTATCTATATATCTATTATATTATATATATATATATTATTATATATAAATAAGGTGTGTTAAAAACATCTTTATTTTTGCATTAAATTGAGGGTTTTTATTAAGTATAGTTAGAATGATACGACTTCAAGTCAAATATGCACCGTTCTATTTGATAACTTGTTACCATTTTTGAATGTAATTTCTAATGCTTCTCTCATAGAAACCCTCATCCCTATTGGCAAAAAAATGGGACAGTCGATTTTCACAAGTTTCTCTTGAGGCGAATTTTTCACCAGCAAAATCATTCGCCATAGAGAGGAACAGGTAGTAATCACATGGTGCCAGGTCCGTACTATAAGGTGGATGCATAAGAACCTCCCAACCAAGCTCCCAGAGCTTGTGGCGAGTCACTAACGATGTGTGTGGCCTGGCGTTGTCCTGATGGAACACAATTCCTCTCCTATTGATCAAAGCTGGCCGCTTCTGGGCGATTGCTTCCTTCAGACGGTCCAATTGTTGGCAGTACAGATCCGAATTAAGAGCAGCTCATAGTAGATGATTCCCTGCCAATCCCACCAAAAACAGAGCAAAACCTTTCTGACCGTCAATCCTGGTTTGGACACCGTTTGCGTCGGCTCACCAGGATTCAACCACGACCGTTTTCGCTTGACGTTGTCGTAAGTGACCCACTTTTCACCACCAGTAACCATCCGCTTCAGAAATGGATCGATTTTGTTGCAATTCAGCAGTGATTCGCAGATGGAAATTCGGTCTATGAGTTTTTTTGTGTTATCTCGTGTGGCACCGATACATCGAGCTTCTTTTGTATCCAGCATTATTCAAGCGGTTCCAAACGTTTTTTTGTGCAATTTTTAGCTCCTGGCAATCGAAACAGAGCTTACAAGACGGTTGGATTCGACGATTTCCATTATTTTATCGATACTTTGGACGATTGGCCTTCCAGAGCGTGGTGCATCTTGACATCAAAATTACCGGAACGGAATCGACGAAACCAAAATTTTGCATTATTGGCTGTTACAGTATCAGGACTATAAACAGTATTCACATTTTCAGCCGCCTGGCTTGCGTTTTCGTCTTTATCGAAGAAAAATTGTAAAATATGGTGTATTTTCTCTTTGCTGATGTCCATCTTTGACGCGTGCTCAAAAATACTGAATCAAGCAATCACAAAACTGGCTGATAATTATTTTTAGTACGAAATCTTATCTTTCCAACGCCATCTAGTGTAACCCGATCGCACTTATTCAACACGAGATATAGATCACTAAAACCATCTATTGAAAAAATAATGGATTTCCTTTTACTACACCTAATATGATATGATACAGTGGTATAGTGGAGCTCTTTTTTATTATGTAAACTGGATATAGGCCTTTTTACTTGTCACTTTTAAGTCAGTTTTTTCCCTTGGACAGTACTTTTCCCTATGGCTCTTAATTTTTTGTAGTATGTATTACTAGGAATACAGAGTTACACTTATATTGCAGATACTTAGCAGAAAATAAACACGAAAAATATGACTTGGATAGGCACAAATATTCATAGATTAGTAATCAATCATGCCAAAAGATCCATGCATGATGACTCATCGTCAGAGCTGAGATTCGGTAGAAAAAAATGTACTGCCGTTATAGATAGTTTTTAGAAAATTGTGTCCGATCGGTATCAGTTGATCGGTAGATTTTTAAATAATGCAGAAATCAATTTTGAGAAATCAGGATTATGATATAAAAATATTTGCAATCATTTTTGTAATTTATCACTATCGATCGAAGGAAATATGTTGTAGTCGGACGCGGTAATCGGTACTTTATTCAAAAATGATGGATCTTGTAGGATAGATCTAACATCAGTACAATCGATATACCAAAATAACGAATATATACCCATCATTTGTTTCTCTTGTATCTATTTTTTATGATACTAACAACTCTCTTAAGGACTGCTTTTGATAACTCGTTGTCTATAATAAAAGTAGAATAGTTTATCTAATGCCCCTTCCGTCTGTCATATACTTTTTGAAATTTCTATTATTATTTAGATGTATGCGTTTTTCGTAGGCTTGCAACACACTTAGTTGTCATCTCAATCCCTTTAGAAACAAGTATTAACAAAAAGTTATTTGCACCAAGAAGCTTTTTTATATACCTTAATTAGGTCAAACTCATGTGAGAGAATGTGCAGATCCTCCCTTTCTTCTCCTCCTATAACGCCACTGATGCATCAAGACATTCCTTGAGCCGGAGGCGTATTTAATTATTTTAGGAGCGTGCTTTATATCATTCTGTAAGTAGTGATGATCTTTTAAAGAGTATTACAAAGAATAAGAATCTGTTGCCACACTTTTATGAATGTGATTTGATGAAAGAAAAGGAGCGTGAGGGGAACGTTGGATTTCTGAAATAAGGTTCACTTGTTGCTCTTGAGGAGAATATAATTCTTTACATCCTAGGGATGTTTATTGCTCATGGGCCTCCTCGATCCATGTCATGCATTATAGGACCAACAAGAATCCTTACTGGCCTTAAAAGAGAAGAAGGACTTGACCATTAAGTTTTAAAACATTGCATACATGCAATGTAACATGCATCAAATCTGAAATAGAGTCGGCGTTAATGAATTTAAATAACTGACACGCCTATTAGCTCGACAGTGATGTTTATCTACTTTCTATTGAACGTCATTTCTATTGGTGAAAAGGAGACTTTTAAGATCTTAGGACGTCAACAACTGCTAAATAAAGGTAGGATATAGGGCTGTGTCGGGATATTTATTATCTTGTTTTTTTCTGTTTGGTTCGATAGACTTGCAGTATCCTTGTGAACAATTATTATAGCGTTATATAGGTCCTTCGAACTTAGGATCTTCACGGGAGGAATCTGAGCCCTCTACATTTTAGAGTCGAACCAGATTCTAAAGCGTGATGTGTGCTGTCTCTAATATAAGATATTTGTGAACTGTGAACATACATTATAATATCAAAGGATATAATAAAATATTCTAGTGCAACATTACATTAATTGATATATTTAATCTGGTATTAGGGGTCTCAGAATTGAAATTAGTGTTGGTTTGGGATCTATCTGGCAATGCAAGCATCACTTTTAACCTATCCTTTTTTGTAATTTGGACGTGTTTCATATACATATATATTGTCTCTATGCTATAAATCCTTTTTCCCCTATCAACAGCACAACTTACTATCAAGGGTTCTTGTGCCCTTTTCTTGCAATAGTCAGCATTTTAAATGACGCATAAAAAAGGTTCAACGACATCTTTATTCTTTTACGCATATGAAAGTTGACTATGGTATGGAATAGAGAACGCATGGCTAAGTATTTCCCTTTTGCCCAGAGGAGTGATGCCTTTGCGTAAGTGATGGACAGACATGCAAAGAAGGGACGCCTCCCTGTCTATAAAAATCTGTATACAAGAGCTCACAGCTTATGAAATACAGATAAAACTCTGTTTCTAGGGGCCCAAGGACTTCCTTTTTTCTCTTTGAAATGCCCCTCTCTATTACACACGGAGATAAAAGTAAAAAAAGAAGAAAAAAGCTTACAGTTTTTTTTCTTTTTCAAAAGAAGCGCTTTTTTTTTGCAAAGAAAGGAAAGCAAGTTTCCTCAAATGGTAAAAAAAATAATGGAATTCCATAGACAAATTGGGAAAGCCAAGATGACTCATTTATACTACTCAGTCTCTTTTTGACTTCTCTTGGAAGCTAATGAACAAACAAATATATGTATCTTTAACAAGATTTTAATTTTTATTACGATCATTTGAACCGAACTCATTAAATTACATTATCCTCTTAACAATTACGGGTTTTTAAATAATAATGCAAGTTAAATGAAGTGGTTTAATCAGCTATATTTTTAGGAAACATCAGCATCAACTTTAATGTCACTAAGTCTTCGATTTCGTATAAAGTCTATAGAAGAAAAAGAGACCTCTCGTCTCATTATACGACACTATAATTGCCATTGCTAAATATGAATTCATTAAAAAATAAATCAAGTGATAATTCATATATACAAATTGAATATCTCGGAACTATCATAAATGGGACAACTATTCCTTATTCCGCTCTGTCAACTAAATTTCTTATACTTTCTTTGTGGACGTGGATTTGATAAAGTTTGTTTCCTTCAATTATCTTCATGTCTTCAGGATTCCTACTTATCGTAAGAAGATTTCATAAGAAAGAAGAGAAATGGAGGATGATCATTATTGATGAGTTAAAGCCATAGAGATATAAAAACATATGTAAGAGAATTTATTGGATTCTTCAGAGGTATACGTTTTTGTTCCCAATATAAACAAATCTTTTTATCTCCTTGATCAGCTTACGATGACGTAGATCAAACTACTTTGTTTAGTTTGGGCACAGGCGACAGCTAAACCATGATGTTTCTCTACTATTGAAGGGAATAAGCTCTCTATATATTTATATCTCCATGGTTAAAGCCCTATTTATTTATCATCATTTCATTTTTGGACTACCTGAGCCATGCCTTTGAGTATCTATTTTCAAGTTTAGCGTTTCCGAACTGACATAAATGCAGCATGTCTAGAAACCGTTTCGCTTTTGTATCAAACTTTGCCTTATCTCCGAGAGACTAAGTCATAATATAACATTGTGTTCCTTTATATATGTGTAGCAAGAGTTCGAGCCATGACCTGGACCGGTTATTCACCCTGGGCCGTTTCATCAGTAGGAGGATGTTTGTTTATATATTTTTGTAGTATTATGAATCAGGGAGAATTTAGTTATTTAAGTATCAACACGTCCGCAGTTTTATTATACCTAAAGTACAGCACAATATTAAAATATGAAACTTTGTCCTTGTCACCCATTCGTAGTACTAAAAAATATTTGTCTATCAGGTTATAAGAGAAGAAATTACCATTGTTATAATATTATTATCCACTCCTTCCATTGTGACCTTAGAGAACGTCTATTACCTTTTTGAAGAATGTGATTGGTTGAAAGAAAATATAAGTGAATACTAATAACATTATGCAATAAAGCATCACTTCACTTGGGGCTGTTGAGATTGTGAGCATTAGTTCACAGAACAAACTATCATCCCTTAAAATGCAAATTCTTTCTTCTCATCATTTACGAAGACTTTGCATATTACTTTGATAAAGTAAATCCTCAATCCCAGAGAAAGAAAGAATGTTTATTTTGATTCCTCTGCCGAAAAAAGGATCATCTTTATCTCTACAAGACAAATTAAATTGACAACCTTAAAATATTGTTTATTAGCATCAGTTCTAGAATTAACATGATGCTATCCATACTTATTAGGGTACATAAATAATCATAAAGATATAGCTCCCATCAACTCACCAATAAAAATTGTACTTTGTAGTGATACCACGGTTTTCTTTCTTTTCAGCGTTATAATTGAGCAAACAAACACCCAAAATATTAATTCCCTGGGTAAATGCATAGAAATAAAAAGATATAGAGAGCTTATTCCCTCCAATTAGCAGATAAATTAGCTGCTGATTTCGGGACATAATGACGTATTTCATTCCCTCCAATTCGCAGAGAAACATCGTTCAGCTGTATTCTGGACACAATGACGTATTTCATTCCCTCCAATTCGCAGAGAAACATCGTTCAGCTGTATTCGGGACACAATGATGTATTTCTCTGAAGAGTCCAATAAGCTCTCTATGTCTTTATATCTCTATGGGTAAATGATGTACAAACACTTGATTTAATTAATTATTAATAATAAATGGTGACAAAGGGAGCGCGAAGGCTCAGGCTGTTAAGGCGTGTTCATTTCTCAATTTCCAGGGCGCAAGTTCGACTCCCGAGAGGGTAATGCCAGTTTTGATCAACCTCATTGATACGATCCTAGGTTCGAGTGACTGATTTACACGCTAGTATTCTAATGTATACCCAGTCGGAAGCTGCAATTCAAAATAATAATAATAGGTAATTTAAGAGTAGTCCGTTCAAAGGTTTTGATAATGACATGTATTTCACGATAGAGTTACTATTTTTAAGGATGGCATTTTTCTCTCTGAATTATCCATGTTCACAGCCAGGAGTGAAGAAATATTTCATTGTAAAATCCCAAATGATACTTTTATTATACCTTGAGCCAATATCGTTTTATTAATATATCCTTTTCCTATCCCTAACAAAGGAAGGCCGATAAGGAGAGACCACACGAAGGGGACAGTCCGATCATCACTCGCTGCGTTGGATGGAGCTATTGTATGAGAAGAAGATGATGAATTTTTTCATGTTCTTTGTACATACGCTTCAAAGCCACGGCTTATTCAAACGGTTCCAATCATGTCTATATTGAATATTTTTGCCCTTTGAAGTAAACTATAATGAATGATCAATATACTATTGTTGCGTGTTAATCATACGATAGAAATCTAATATTTATGTACCTTTATTCGCATTTTTACGCCTTTGTTGTTTTATAATGGACTCTCTAAATACTTTTGATACTGAATGTATCAAATATGTAAGTCTAATTCCCGTTGAACACATCCACCATTGGTTCTTCGTCACATTCTAAATTGTCTTATACAAAATACGTTGCCCAATATGTATTTGTAATGATATTCATATACAAAGGGGATATAAAAATTGAAGGAACTAAATGAAGGGTAAGCTAATTGTTTATACTACAAATGTGTATCGACATAAATGTTTCTTCCCTATAAAATTATTTGCTATGAAAAATGAATTTATATAAGACAACAAGATAAAAAGCCCTGTTAGAAGCAAAGAAGAAATGTTAAATATATGGAAACAACTGCATCGATTTTTTCTTTATTTGATGCAAGCTATATATATATATATATATATATATATATGGTTCTTAAGGGAAGGTCGTTGACATCTATATACTTGGAAGTTTTGTGTTTATGTTGAAGATTTGCTCTCTTTTAATTTATTTCTCTCTTATTATAGTTCTGTTTATTGTAGTATTCTTTCTTTTAAAGAAAATTATATCTATTATTCTTATACTTCATATAAAAATAACTAAAAATACTTACAACCCATCGTTTTTTTTTGTAGATGGCATGGATCAATTATAGCCATAAAAAGGGAGTTCCCGAGGGTCAGTTTATAGTTTATTCTTACAAACCCCTTTTTATATATTTGAAAAGCGATTCTTCATATGTTAAAACTTAATTTTCGATTCAAAACTAGAAAAAACTAATAAAATATATTTAGGAAATTATACTCAAAGAAACTGGCCTTCGTAGTGTTGTATTGTCCTCAATAAAGGGTGTTGTCAGGTGAGCAAAAACAAATCTTTTGTCAGTTTTGACTCTTATTCTACGTGAAGACATCCTTGTAGACAAGTACAACTCCATCAACTATGAGCCGCCAAAAGCCTCCATGGGATCATCAAATGTTTTTTTTGTTATAATGAACCCATTAGAGCCATTTCATTTTCCCCCTCAAAATCAATTGTAACAGTAATGGTCCGTAAATTGAAAATATTTGTTTGTTCTAATATAAGAAGAACTGTCTATGCTTCATGGTTTATTAAATATAGGGCCAAGTCTGTTCGCCGATAAGGTTTTGCTTTTGGGGCCGTCAAACAAAAGTTAGAGACACCCTGCTGTGAACAATAACATTCTAACCGAATTACTCTTCTCAATTTTTGGATTAATAGTCTTTTAGATGCAGACTTGTCGTTTATTTGTAATCGTTTGTCGTTCGTCGTTCGCGAACGACGAAAAACGAAAATTTCGACGAACGACGACAAAAACTGCTATTATTCGTCGTTCGTTTAAAAAAAGCTTTCAGGTTTTTTTTATTCGAAATATCATCAGAATATCTACCCCTGGCACCCAAAAATAAAAAGTATTTTCCATAGACTAGTAATGTTGGACTCTTAAAGTCCTTTTTGTTGGGGAAAAAATTCCTTCCAAAAAACGTCGTCGCTTTTATTCAGAATGTCGAACGACGAACGATTCAATCTTAAAACGAACGACGAATGATAACTTTAATTAACGAGAAACGAACGACAACAAGTCAAATGCCAACAAGTCTGATAAGACGTAATTTTCATGCAGAGAAATGCCTAAAATAATATTTTCAATCTTCTTTCGTAAAACTCATATTTTGAACTAATTTTAAGTAACCTCAATTATTATCATCCGTGTTGTTATAAATGATATGGTTCCATGATGGAAAACCCTTTACTTTACTTCTGAAACCAATATCCCTCTCTTATATAAAAGATAATGAACAAGAGGATAAATCAAATCTTAAAGAGTAAATATTAAAGTAGTATTTTTAAGAAATCATCTTTCTTTAAATTATTGAAACATTTAATTATTCCCATGCAAGCATTACTAATTAAACGAATTAGTAATTTAATTAATAACTAGTAACGTCTGGGACGTCTGAATGATATTCGTAAATTTCATGGGTACTACCAGCGTTACATTTATGCGACCATAATTGTGTGTGTATTTATATTGATTGTTAGATTGAAAAGTGAGCACTAATATTTTTGTATCGGTTTTGGATCTGGTAGTACCGATGAACCGAAATTTACAAAAATGCATTGAACTCACGTATCTTGATTTGTCGTAACTTATGGCTGCCTCGTAGTTGATTTTTTGTTCGAAAATTGAAATCTACAACACCGATTAGACACAGCTTGCTAACGAGTACCGTTACTACTGGTGGTCGAATTTTCTTTGGTTATAATTAATTTTTATTATTGTCAATCTATATGTAAAAAACTATATCTAAATATTACATTATTATTATTTTTACGGTTATATCTTTTTATTTACCATCTACATACAATAAAAGTGTAAATTGATATATACACTAAAACAAAGTAGACATAAAATAAATAAAAAAACTCACAGGACAGTTGGGCAAATATATATATACATAAATAAACATTATAATTTAAAATTACTATCCAGTGATAAAATAACCTATTATAAAATTTTACTTTTTTATTAGTTATTGATGTAATGTAGATATTGAATATTGATCGTCGAGCTATGAGAGTATAGAGAAAGGTGACTAACTTCAGGTGTACCTATAATTTTAAAGTGATTGACACGACACAAAAGTTCAGTGACGTCGCAGTGGAAAGGAACAAATAAATAATAAATGAAATCCGAGTCGATGTATGTTATGAGATATCGACAGGTGATTAATTTTGAATGGAAACTCATCTTAAAGTGTCAAGGTATTATGTATACATCATGGCTCCAAGCAATCAAACAAGTGGAGGGGTCTATCACGAATCAGTGTCACATATCGGAGTTTTTATATATATATATATATATATATCCTCCCCATACCTAAGGCTAAGTGATATTTTTGTGTTATACTTTTCCTCGTGCATAGACATTCCCTGCATTATCTCTGCATCGAATTGTTTTACTTACATTTTTGTACTTATTGTCATTTTCCTTATTTCCCTGCACTCTTATTTCGTGTCCTTATTTGCCTTTTGGTAATAAGTGGGTATTGCTCTTATTGTACCCCGTCAAAGTATTTTTAATCCTCCGTATTTAAGTAGCAATTAGTCATATATGTTGACTTTTATATACGTAGAAACCCTAGAAAATATAATGACAACTCAACGCTCCATTGGTTCTCTCAGGTCCGAATCCCAAGAAAATCCGTGCTTCATTAAGCATACAAAAATGAAAATAATAATTTTATTTGTTATTTAAAAAATATATATTTTCGTAAAGATCAAACTAGTTTTATTATTATCCAGTCATGTTGACAGACTGAATGTTTGTGTTCTTGACTTTGGTCTCGAAGTTTTTAAATTTTATAACTGAATTTCATTATTATTTTCATCCGTTATATCAAACAAATCATATCGAGTGTTAAAAAAAGATTCTTCATCCTTCATTTACGTTAGAGGGCGTCCGAACTTTACAAATCCAATGCCATCCTTTCAATTAACATTGACTCCAAGCAATACTATATTAGTTAAGGTTTAAAAAGGTGATCCCGACGCCGATTCTTGAATTTTCATAAACGGTTTTCGCCCTATCGACTATATGGATTGCCCTACGATACCATTGAATACCTTGATTTGCCTTTTATTGTGTTGATTTTAATTTGGATTTATTTAGAATGACCGAAGGCATTGAGATAGAGACAAAAGTAATCATACTTAAAAGTATTACAAGTACGTAAAAAATGATTGTTGTTTAAAAATTTGATTCAATGCTCCAAATCGCATTAATATTGATTAATGACAAATCTAAAACAAAGATAAACGGATTCATTTTCTAAATTATAACATAAAGCATCATCTAAAAGCAAATGAATCACTTGTTTATCATATATTCCTTTCAACCCTTGTTATAATTTATTCAAGCCATTCCATAAGTATATATGAATCACAGAGTCATGCAAAACGTGTATTTTAACTTTGTAGTTTGTTTTCTATTAGAAGATTCCGGAAATTGGAAATTCAATTGTTCATTATTTATTGTTAATTAATCACGACAATACGCGATGTTTAATTATTGAAATATAAATGTATTGTCTCATATCCAGTTGATCTGACCCATTAAAAGTTTTTGTTGTCCTACTTTTTAATTTATTCTAATCCCTACTTTATCGATTATATGTATTTTTAATTAAGTCAATTCTGCCTAATCCCCACTTTTTGTTATATAAATGGGTACTTTTTAGTCATCTTTTGTTTTCAATATGCCTATTGGCCCACGCTGTAAATGTGTAATGTGGTCACTCCTGAGAAGCGACCAACCAAAATATCCCTGTAGAATAAAGAAATAGTACAAACAACCTTATGTGTATGGCGGAAGGCTTGTTTCTAGTGGCCACTTTTTAAATTTTCAGGAGTGTCAGTCGTTATAAAAAGATTGGATTTTATTTATATATATATATATATAGAAGGAGCAAAAAGGGCCGTGACTTTTATTTTAGGCTACATTTTTGGTTTTGTCCTATGGAAAAGTTTTTAGCACCCGTGGAAAGTACTCGTTTTGTTCTGTTACGTGATTGAACCAGTTTTGCTCTATCTTCTTTAAAGACCTGTAATCGGCATTCTTCTCAAACAAACAAATTAAAATCAAGTGCATTTTAAAAACAGTGGCGCCCCCTTTGAGTTTGGACCTCAAAGAAAGGCTAGTCTCCGCTGTGACCGCCGGAAAGACCGTGCAAGAGGTGTCCCAGTGCTTTGGTGTCTCTGAGAGGAGAGTGAAGAAGGTGTTGGCCAACACCAAGAGGCCAGAGGGCATCGGCAGAAGAATGGAAGTGGAGGCAAGAACAAAACTCGGACGGATGAGTTCAAACAGGCTCTTACAGAGAAGATTGCTGCAAACCTCAAGGTCAGTGCCAGAAAACTGGCTAGAGAGGCCAAAGTTGAACTTGCCACCATTTGTTTGGCCCTCAAAGACCTTGGTTTAAAATTAAAGAGGATCCTGGCAAATGGAGGCAGACCTCTTTAAGATAGCGAGGAGTTGCTGCATATGAGGGCCTGGTTCAGTGGGATCATCAAGTGAAACTGGTTCAAGTTAATTGAGCAAATGTTTACTATGATATGAAGTTTTGATTTATTAAAAATTGTAATATTTTTTTTATATCCGGCTATACCAGCAGCATTTGGATTCAAATATGCGTCGCCTGGGAGTCGCTCCAAATTGGGTCTTTGTTCTCATACTTGTATGTGTTTTGAGAATTTTTGATATTAATGGTTTATCATGTCTATAGTAGATCTCAAACCTCTGAAAGAAACAACTTAATTCATAAATTCTCTCCAGATATATAGTTAAACTAAGTTGTTCATAAAATACGGCCCTTTTTGCTCCTTCACCCGTATACCTATACCTATATATA
>CP045893.1:5078371-5121009 GCA_013387185.1 Caligus rogercresseyi
TTAGAAGTCATGTATAATCATAAGTAATTATAAATATTTTTTTTTGTGTTCGGTCTCCCGATTCTTTTGCCAAGGGCTATTATTGGGAGGAATCTCGAATTACTTAATAAGAAGCAAGAGAGAATTCGGAGAGAGAGAGGTGAAAGAAAAATTCACATCCTAGACAAAGCGTCCCTTGTGGATTCCTTTGCATTTCCTCTCATTACATAGTTCTAGGAGAATACAAATGTAGACCTAGAGGCTATATAGATTGTATGTACATCATATTGTTTAACTCCTCAGACACACATACAGCACACAAATAGAGGAACAACGAAGAAGAATAAGTAAAACCGGTTCCTCACTCATTCATAATTTCCGCCAATTTGCGTGTGTCTTATTTAACAGAGTATTTGTGAAGGCTTAACACAATGTGTAATGAATCGAGGCCATTCAATGCAGTTTGTAATGAGGTCAAATCAATAATCAAGCATTGAATTTCTACATAAAAAAACAATAGCTATGTTTTCCTGCTTGCTCACTCACTCGCTCGCCTCTCATAAGGTCCTGCCTGTACAAATAGCTTTCTTCCAAGTGGAGGAAGGAATTTCACCTTCTCCCTTGAAATAATAAAAACAACAATAATGTGCCCGCCAAAGTTGCTACTTACTTTACAGGCAAGGCTAATTCGGTCAAAGGTTATAATTAGCATCTTTTTAATATATGGGATTAAAAGTGGATGATAGGAAGTGTCAACAACGGTGTTTTTTGAAACGTTTGAATGAAAAAGAGATGGAGTAATACATAAATGGTTATATATATATATATCTATATATATATATATATATATATATATAGAGAGAGTGTAGAGAAAGAGAGATATAAATTTGACACAAAAGTACATAGTATAATCATTGTAAGCCATAAGTTCCGCAATCAAAATCAGTTAAATAAGTACACATTTTTGACAACAACCCCTTCTAATTTTCTTCCTACAATCGGCAGTGTCATTTATTTGATTAATAATTCAAAATGCCTTGTAACCATGAATTATATAAGCCAAGTGATCACACCGTATACGTCTACTACGCATTAAGTGATTCCCTTAAAAACTCTATACAAAGATATAAATATAGTTCATGAATGGGCGTGATGTGGCAATATAATAATTCCAATATGTTGTTTTCGCATTGCTATATTTAGCTATTTACTACATCAATGTACATATCTGTTTTACTTAGACACACAAGTTAAAGTACACCTGGACACTCCCAGTTCGTGCACTTTGAAGCATACTTGGGCCCACAAATAGATGAAGTAACTCCTAGATGAATATTTGATTTTTATCTCTTTTAGTGTTGCTGCCTTGAAATTGAAAGCTGTAACATGTTGTTGAGACCTGAATCTTGTGTCATAAATTAATGGACTATTTATAAGTGGTGAGATGTTTTACAAGGACAGCATCTCTCCGTTATCAAATAGGAGTCCTCGCAAATTCAAGCAGAATAAACATTATTAATGCATATGACATACGGATTCCTTTCTCCTTCAGGTCCACTCGTCAGAGTGATTACTGTCTATTTATCCGCAAGTATGATGAAATAAACATTGATATATGTATTAGCTCAAAACATATTTTATCTCATTAAACATGTTAATTTGAAGGAGACCATTCAAGAATTTGGTAATAACATGGGAAAGAGACAGCTTTCTGTGATGCATAGAGCTCACAAGCATGAAGATCTTCGCTCAGTGTTGATGTTCACAGCTAAACAGTACCCATTGCAGTGATGGCATAATGCAAACAGTTACTTATTTATTTCTTTTCTTTCAACCAATTACGTTCGAATTAATCGTGATAAGCTAAATATTTCATTGGTATAAAATATCTCGAAACCTTTAAAAAGAATGCGGTATTTCTGTTTTATTGCTAAACATATGATGTAGGCATAGGTAGGCAGAAAGATGAAGGGAGAGGGATATCTATGTTTGTTAAGGGTGCAGGTTTGACTCCCGAGAGGGGAATGACCTTCCCTTTTTGGCCAATCTCATTGATAAGATCCTAGGTTCGAATTTACTCGCTAATATGCTTACATAGTTCCAGCCGGATACTGCAATTCATTCGAACCAAATATGTAAAAAGGCTTAGTGAATGTTAAGAGTTTTATCTATGATTCTAAATAAGTAGATTTTGATTCATTATCGATTTCTTTTGTATACATTTGTGATTATATCTTCTGTTGCAAGGTTGACAGTATTCTAAAATAATGTCCACTCTTTCTCATTGGTTTTAAATAAACCAATCAATATATTTGTTTCTGTTTCAGAATAAAAGTCGTTTATGTTGATTCCTTACATATAAATTTTATGTATGTAAATAAAATGATGTATATGAGGAAAATAAACAAAATTCAACATTTTAGATGAAAATCAAACTTCAACAACAACAATTTTCTATTCATAATAAATTTTTCCTTCAAAATCATTCAATACAAAGAACGAAAGTCAGGGAAAGTAAGAAGCTTTCTAGTCCGTCCAACTCCACTTCCATCGTTGACTTATGGGACCTCGAGCTCCAAAGCCCCAATTCTTGCCGCTGACGTGTGGATTACTTATTATTTTCAAATCTGTTAGGAATAAATAACTACCATTTAAAAGTTTTAAATCTTCCTTAGTCCTAATATAAGTTGAGTCTTACATTATGCAAAACATACATGATACTTAAAATCAATAAATTTGCTTCTTTAGAAAAAATAAGTTAATCGTTGAATATTCAAAGATAATATATTATACTAATTTTTGCCGGAAATCTTTACCAAAATTAAGAAGGTCAATCATATAATTGAATAATTAATTATAATAACTCTTCCAAAGTCTTAACACATCTTTTTCTATAAAGTTTATTCTTAGTTATTTAACTTTATTGCCTATTTGATTCAATTGAGTTGCAGGATCCGTGGAAATATAAATACACATATAACGTTAAAATTAGTGTAGCGAACAGAGGATCCTTTTTCTGGATATGGATTAGCATACTAGCGTGTAAATTAGTCACTCGAGCCTCGGATTCTATCAATGAGGTTGACCAAAATGACACCTTCCGTCAATATTGAAACTTGAACACGCCTTAACCAAGGAATACTAGAACCAACATGGAAGGGCGATTTTTTTCGCGCACTGGGAAATCAATACGTAAGCAGGACTTTCTATTAATTATATATGTATGTTAAGTATATATTATATTTTTCTGTCCAAGTGTTTTATGTTCTTATTAATTAACATATTTAATATAAAACTTGAACTAATCTAAGCAAATATTCTTAATTGAGATCAATTTCGTGAAAAATAATTGATGCTTAAATACCACCACGTTTTATTAAAGAATGAATGAGTGCTGAAAGGAAAGTACCTACGTAGGTAAAGAGTTACCCCTTCCATGTAGTATTCTTTGCTTTAACTCACTGAAAATATATTTTCCACGTTTTGTTGTTGTATAAATATACCAGTCTACGTATCAACCATAGAGATATAAAGATATAGAGAGCTTAATTGGACTTGTCAGAGAAATACGTCATTGTGTCAAGATTCTTGACTCAAGAATATAGCTGAACGATGTTTCTCTGCTATTGGAGGAAATGAAATACGTCATTGTGTTATGTTTATATCTCTATGATCAGCTTACGATGACGTAATCATTACTTTCTTATAGTGGACACACAGAAACAATAGAACGCTGTTACTCTGCTATTGAAGGGAATAAGCTCTCTATATCTTTATATCTCTATGGTATCAACAGATACATCGGATTAAGGACAATAAATCAGTATATTTGCTGGATTAATAAGTTATCTGCTTTATGCTACTCACTAATTCATATGAGTACCACATATTTAATATCAATAAATACAGATTATAATATCGGGTTCATCCCCTTCATAATAAATCAAATTAGATTTTTCCCCTATAAACTTAGATCCCCCTTGTATAAAAAGAACTTCAGAGTATCACCTATCTCTTGCACGTAACTTTTTAGTTTTCTCGTAATTTTTTCAGGATTTTAAAAAAGTATTTCAATGTTTCCCTGAAAACCTTCTCATTTAGCCCACAATACCGCATCATCATCAATAGCAATGTCAGGAAGGCATAGGTCCTCAGTTGCTAATCACAATTGTATTTTTAAAGAGTATCGACGGACTTAAGTCCACTCTTTTTTCCTTCGTCATAAAACACGAATTAAAATCCACGCATACGTTGATTAGTCTGCAGATAATTGATTTAAAAATATACTAAACATTTGTGAAATGTTAGATTATAATATATAATATTGTAAGAAGCCAGAACGGAAATGTAAGTAGAATTCGTCAGAGTTAAACAAAATTCAAATACTGCCTAGGCTGTTACACTTGACGAAAAATATTTGTTGATTTGTTTAAAAGATGTCAGACTCACAACAACAACTACATAAATAATCTTGCTTTAAAATTATCCTCTCAAATAACAAATGGGCATATTCTATATAATTGATCACAAATACTAGAAACTCAAATACATAACTCGTCCCATCTTATGTAATTCGTCATTAGTGAAACATATCAGTCCGGGTTTCTCGTTTATCGCAAGACATTAACAACAAAGGAAGCTACTTTTTATGGTCAGAGCATAAAAGTTGTTTTTTATAGTTTTAAAAATATCAACTTGACACAGCTGATAACAAAGAAGAAAAAAAAAAAAGAAAATATCGGGACTTTAGTTTAAAAACATATATATAAAGCCGAATGTCATTCATAGAAGACTGACCACTGAATGCAAAAGTAACAGAGTAATATAACAAAGAAAATAAAGATTGCAAAGTTGACCCCTGATATGCTGCTTGCACCTACTTTTATTATTATGTTTTAAAACCTTATCAGGCTTTTTATCAAGTCAAATGCCAAAACAAGTTGACGTAAGCATTAAATAGGATGGTGTGTGTGTGGGCTCCTAGGTTGCTTGACTACTTTGGGTAACGCATTGTAAGTTGTTGACCGCCCGTATGTACATATATTGTTTTTATTTTGTGAATTGAAGGGTCACTATTGAAACAAAAAGAAATTTGTTTCACAAGTGACCCTTCAATTCACAAAATAAAAACAATATATGTACATACGGGCGGTCAACAACTTTTCTCCACTTATTAAAAAAAGACCAAAAAAGTACAAAAATACGTTTAACTCTGAAATTAGTTTAAAGTCAATTATATTTAAGTAGGCATGGTGTCCGGGGGTGGAAATGGTCAAACAAATCAACTCCATGAATGAAATATGTTATAGTGAATAATATTTATTGATCATGGATCATAAGTATGATAAGAAGACGTTGAAAAGGAAATGGAGTCGCTAAACGGGAAAACTTTGAGTGTATGAGTGAGTTTGCAAATCCTACCATCACGGTATATCCTTAGTTCTAGGTTATGCTTCAGGAAGACTTGTGTGTTCCCCTATTCTACTGAGTTGTATAAGGCATCACATAAGGCAACATTCACATATGATATATGTAGCTATAAATACCTTCATCTACGTAAGTCAACGCAAAAATATTTCCTTAGTTGTTTAATTCCTATTAAAAACACTGTACGACTTCATAGTTTCCTAAGGGAACAAAGAAGTGCGGATTCATATGTGTTTATTAATACCTCAACAATCCAAATATGGACATTTTGCTTAGAAAGGTGTACACATAGGGTTGCCTTGGAAACTAATTGTTCATTTGAATAAATTATTTAAATATTATATTTGTTTGTCCATCATTTAATTATCTTGTTGCTTTGCAACCGTCATATTAGGCTTCAAAGTGTGAACTGTGTCTTAAGATATATTTAATATATTAATATCCCCTTTCGCGACCGATCAATGATACCTATGAATATATATATATATATATATATATATATATATAAACTCTCGTTTCTTCAATAATGATTGTTGTGTTAATTTTTCATAAAAAATGTGCAAACAAAGAACAGCTTACAATATGTGATTTATAAAATTTATTTTATTAATTTTTCACATATCCTTCCTTGGCCTTCACTACATCTTCGAAGAGGCAGCACAGGCAGAAATCTTCCCTTTAGACCAGAAGGACCAGGCCTGAGCAGCTTCTTCTTCAGAATTTCTACTGATAGTCAGGACTTGCTACACGCCCTCATCTCTAGAGAGCACAAGATTCGGAAGTCAATGGGGTTCAGATATGGGGATGGAGTCTGACCACAAGTCCTTGGACCAAAAGTTTGTAAGCAATTCAGTACAGAAGTCTTGGACCAATTTGTTAGTGTGGGATGGAATCCCATCTCGTTTGAACACCAAAGGAGTCTCTGCACATTCTCTTTGTATCCATGGAACAACTGTCTCAAACAGGGTACACCGCCTGATCGGCATTCAAGCTCTCCTTCATGAAAATCATAGTGAGCCTTTTCCCGTCCGTACTCACGTCTGTCCAGACCAAGACCGAGGGCTGCTTCTGCCTTTTGAAGGCCGTCCTCTTCTAAAACGTAGATGTATTCCTTCTTCCGAGCCAAAATCCGATCATTTTGACGGCTGTGAGTGACCTGGACCATGAAAATATTCTTTGTTCAGAAAAAGGCGGCGGCCAGTCAAATATTAACGAAATCAGGTCACATTTTTTTATTTTCTGAAGCCATTTTCTATTAGAAACAAAACACTATCAAACTGCATATTTTGATTAAAGTTGCTGCATAAGCGACTATCAACAAGAAAAAAGAGATATATTTTACTACCTGTATATATAGAACTTAACAAAGAGGGAGGTTCAAGTTATATATATATATATATATATATATATATATATATATTTGAATTTCATTATTTAAGATAGCTTAAGAATATGAACTATATTTTGCTTGATTAAAATGATAAATATGTGTATAATAATAAATAGATTGATTACCTCATCTATGTACATATTGATCCTTTGCCGTGAATTAAAAATCAATATTGAAAGAACCTTTGATATCATTGATAACAATTTATATAAATGGACACTGATTCATCAAATGTGCAATGCTTCCAACCCGAGACAAATGATTCAGTTGGTATAGTTTAATTTGAAATGATTTATGAGGAGCTGGGTGCATCTATGTATATCAATTAATTTCTCAAATATTTTATTACACTTTGAACAGCCAATCAAATATTTTTAGTTAATATAAAATTTTCAGTGTCAATAACCAAGGTCTTACTATTAGTATGATAAAATTAAACTGAAATTAATTCAATTCATTTCCCAAATGATGAATGATTATTGAAATACTTTTAAGAGACTATAGTTATGCAACTCAAAATCTAAGATATTAACAATAAGTAGATTTTAAGGTAGCAAGAAACTGCATAAACTTTTTAAAATATTTAGCTATATATTGGCGCATTTATTTATCAAATTTTATACGTAAAATCAATTGTATTATGTGATATTCAATCACTGATCAACATATGGCAAAACGTCACAAGAAAATCTTGGTATTTATTAAAAACTATTTTGAACAATCAACCAAAAGGAATAAATATATTTTTTCCTTTACTAATCGGCTGTATGAGGATTTGTTTGTAGTTTAATCGTGTTTAAATGAAGCAAATAATAATTTAACAATTAATTATTATTTTTTGCCTATATGATTCGATAGAAATGCATCCGACAGGATATAAATAAGCATGAAAGCATTAAATTAGTCAATCGATCCTAGGATGTTATCAATGAGGTAGACCAAAAATGACCATCCCGCTCGGGATTCGAACCTGTGCCCCCAACATTGAGAGTTGAACACGCCTTAACGCACACGGCTATCCTGCTCCCATAATTTCTTTCTCTGTTCTGATGGTAATGCAATTGCTCAAATTACTGACGGCTTTGATCGTCATATTTTTATAACAGATTTCATTTTTTGGCCTGCACTATTTATATACCTTTGAATATTTGAGCACCTTTTTGTCTATTAAGTACGAGGTTGTTTCGGATAATGATGCGAATCAGTTTATATCTTGCAAAATATTGCATCAATCTTCTAAATCATAGACTTAAATTAAAGCTCAGACAAATTGGATTGATTTCTTTCTTATGTATCAAAACCGATTTAGAACTTTGTTTTTTATGAAAATCAAGCTTTTGTTTTTGTTATTTTGTAACATTGGGTCAAATTTTCACAAATAAGAGAAATGTTGCGCATCCACAAGTTCGTCGAGGACCTCGCCAATGCCAGGAAGACTCCCAAGGAGATCAAGACCATGGTCGACACGGCCTTTGAGGTCAACAGCATCTCCCAAAGCCAAATCTACCGCATTTCAGCATTAGTTAAGGCTGGGAAGGACTCTTCAGACAAGAGGAGCACTAACGGGAGGAGGAAGGTCCGTACCGACGACTTTATTGAGGCTGTGAGGGTGTACGTGGAGGCCGACCGTCGGGTGACAATGGAGGAACTGGCTATCAAGTTCGAGACGTCGATCAACACCATTTTCCACGTCCTCCATGACGATCTTGGGCTCTCAATCAAGTCAGCAAGATGGATCCCCAAGATGCTCACAGAGGATCACAAAATGAAGAGAGTGAGGTGCGCACAAGCCTTCTTGAAACTCAATTTTGAGCTCGGATTGGAGTTTCTGGACAAGATTGTGACAATGGATGAAATCTCTGTGTCTTTATTCACTCCTGAGTCCAAACGAGGGTCATCTCAATGGCTCCCGAAGGGCTCCAATCCGCCCCTGAAGTTCAAGCGGCAATAATCAAGGAAGAAACAGATGGTTCTCAGCTTCTTCGACAACTGCGGCGTGATCTTCCAGCACTATCTCCCGGTGAGGACCTCCGTCACCGTGGCCGTGTTCAAGGATGTCATGAACATGTTTTTAAAGAAATTCAAGGAGAAGTGACCTGAAATGGCCAATAGAGACTGGTACTTCCACTTCAACAATGCTCCGTGCCACATGGCAAATAGCACGAAGGAGTTCTTAGCCAAGAAGGGGATCAAGTCATCGATCATCTACCCTACTCTCCTGACCTTGCCCCCTGCAGACTTCTTCTACTTCCCAGTCATGAAAAAGATGCTCGAGGGCGTGGAGATCGTCGACAAGAGCGTCCAGAAGGAGTGGACCCGGGTCGGGAGGACCATCCCGGAAGACAGGTTCCGTGAGGCCTTCAGGAAGTGGGTTGAGAGGTGGGAGAAATGTATTCGAATCGGCGGAAGTCATGAGGAAAAGATTTGTTAAAGTTGTTTTCGTTATTATTGAAATTATATTTTATGATAGTTTTTTTTCCGCATATTTATCCGAAACAGCCTCGTATTAGAGTATCTTTAAGTTTATTCGTTTCCTCATTACACTTTCCGCCACGCTACATTTTTCTTCCTTAGAGTATGTTATGCATTTTATGCATCCTGTTCTGATGAGCAATAACGATTTCGTCATCATGTTTTAACCAAAAAAAAGGAGATTTAAAAAAAATATTAATCACTTTAATTGATATCTCCGTTTGCTTTTAATTTCTTTATTGAATATTGTAACTATTTGTTTTACTTGTACATTAGTATTTTGGAGAGATGTTAAATCTCTATGTCAATAAAGTTTTTTGGTAAATTTAATTTTTATTTGAAACTCCTTTTTGAAAACACTTTATAACATAACATAAAGAAAAAACCCCAAAGAATATCATAATTCTGTTGCTAATTATTTAATTAAGGGACGAGTATATTAATTTTTTTTTCAACTAATATACTAAAGTTTTCAGTAAGGGAGGGGTTCTATTGCATTTCATTTTATATAAAGTCGTATTATATAATTTGGTTTTCATAATTTTTTTTGGGATTGCCAATGTACCTATTAAAAAAAATGTTGTTTTTGTAAAATGACGTCATATTTAAGGACTGTTGTCATTGCTATCTTTTCCTTAATTGGTTTTGAGACTTTACATTCATCAAGAAAGTGGCTCATGGTCTACTTTTTAACTTTGTAGAAGAAACATATATGTCTTTCATAATACTAAGTTACTTCAATGATGATTTCAGTTGGTTAAATATTTTTCTCAATCGATTTTATATTACTCAGTGGTCATGGACAAAAGTATTCAAAACTGAGGATTCTTGAGGATTTATTTTGTTCAGCTGCCGCTGAAAAATTGATTAGAGGGACTTTGCTTGCATCCACCGCAAGGTACTTTGCATTTCCCCTAGGAATATTTTACACTTGTGATAGCTGGATTCTTATTGTTTTTATCGAATATATCACAAAATGACCATTCGATTGAGTTGAACATTACATACATGTTTTTTAATATAAAACATTATGTTCATATTATAATATTTTATATAATATTTTTATATAATATAACTTTAAAAAGTGGGATCATTTTTATGTCTAGTGAACAATCTGGTATATTTAAAAGGATTTTATGTTTTGAAAATATCGACACACTCACCAATTGGAATTTTTTTTTGTGAAGCGCAATGCTAAATTTTAAATTAGGATGTTTTTTTTATGTACCATTTTTATTTACAAATTAGCATAATTTGTATATATATATACATACATATATATTTGTATGTAACTCTGTATACATTTGTGAAATAAATCAAAAATTATTTAAAGGAAAAAAACCTGAATTGAAAAAGGCCAATTCATATTGGGTTTATTTCTTTGTGGGCAATTCCATTCAACCGAAGAATCATCCAAATCATTCTATATTTTTTACTCTGGATAATAGCTTCTTTAGGCTTCCTCATATATTTCAATAAGTAGTGTATCCATAGAATGAAGTGATGTTACGTTGTATGTATTCAAATAATGTTTATAACTCTGCATGATTAGAGAAAAATACTTTTTGGTTTCATGATTTATTAAACACATACAATTTTATATGTGGAGAATGCTTAAGTTTAGTAATAAAAAAATATCAAATGATTCAAGTCATTCTCATATATTTATTTTTTCATTCTGTTATATTAAGTACATGTATTATATACTAAATAGTTTGTCTATCTATCTATCTTCTATCTATCTATCTATCTATCTATCTATCTATCTATCTATCTATCTATCTATCTATCTATCTATCTATCTATCTATCTATCTATCTATCTATCTATCTATCTATCTATCTATCTATCTATCTATCTATATCTATCTATCTATCTATCTATCTATCTATCTATCTATCTATCTATCTATCTATCTATCTATCTATCTATCTATCTATCTATCTATCTATCTATCTATCTATCTATCTATCTATCTATCTATCTATCTATCTATCTATCTATCTATCTATCTATCTATCTATCTATCTATCTATCTATCTATCTATCTATCTATCTATCTACTATCTATCTATCTCTATCTATCTATCTATCTATCTATCTATCTATCTATCTATCTATCTATCTATCTATCTATCTATCTATCTATCTATCTATCTATCTATCTATCTATCTATCTATCTATCTATCTATCTATCTATCTATCTATCTATCTATCTATCTATCTATCTATCTATCTATCTATCTATCTATCTATCTATCTATCTATCTATCTATCTATCTATCTATTATCTATATATATATCTATCTATCTATCTATATATCTATCTATCTATCTATCTATATATTATCTATATATATATATATATATATATTATATATATTATATATATATATATATATATATATAGATATATATATATATATATATATATATATATAATTATATATATATATATATATATATATATATATATATATACAGGTTGTGAACGGAACGTAAAATTGAACGGCGTTCCGCGGAACGGAAGAATTGAACGGAACGATGAACGGAACGGAAAAAATTGAACGGAACGATGAACGGAACGCTAAAATTTGTCTTTTTGCGTTCCGTCCAATAATATTCAAGAGGAAATCACCCACCTCGATTTTAGTATGTATTATACATTTTTATCAGTCATAGTTGTTGTCGGTCACTAAATTTAATTATTTAGTTACTAACAGAACTTTATTTATTCCGTTCGTTATCCCTTTCGATCATTATCGTTCTGACCTCAAAACTAAGGAAGGGAAGCTGCGTCCAGGTGTAGGGTGTTAATTGATGCACTCTCTTTTGGGATCAAACGAAGATTTGGGGTCTACTTTGAACGTAGGGAGATGCTAATTGCTTCAGCATATCTCCCTGAGTTCAAAGTAGGCTTTTTAGACATCGCAAAGCAAGAGTTAGCAAGAAATTATTTACTAGAGGAGGCCGAAGAACTGGGAGATTTTCCTTCTAGCCAACTTTTGCAAGAATCGGCAGCGGAAGAAAAAGGCAATTCTTTGCCAAGAGGCCGAAGAAGACTGACTCAGCTAAGCAGGAGGTTGACTGCTTCTTAACCGATGAGTTTTAGGCAATGGAATCAATTATTGCTTATAAAATGATTAAAAAGTTTTCATTCGATCTTATGCAGTGCCAGTTTGGAGAGACTCTTCTCCAAATCTTAACTTTATTGTGAAGGACAAGGCAAAAGATAGGAGATGAAAATTTCGAAAAGCAAATAATTAGTGTAATTATAAACTAATGTTATTCTTAAGATTGTAAATAAATAAACTTTTCGTATTATTCTCAGATAAAGCAATAATTATGAGTAGTATAGACCGAGAAATTGGGTGGACCATTGTGGTTGGGATTTTTACATATTGACTTTCATATTGTAACATTTTTGGTTGGGGTTAAAAAATATGTTAATTTATCGGGCCGTGCCTCTGGTTCAATTATTTTATATCTAAATATATATCGAAGTTTGTAAAGTTTTTGGAACTTTAATTGCGGTAACTAACTTCAAGCCGAAACTATTAAAGCCTGGTTTAAAATTTATACCCGATACATACGAGGATGCAGTGAAAAGTAAAGAAACTTGTTATTATAATTTTTTGAAATCCAATTTTTGAACGGAACGCAAAATTGAACGGCGTTCCGCGGAACGGAAAGAATTGAACGGAACGATGAATGGAACGGAAAGAATTGAACGGAACGATGAACGGAACGGAAAAAAAGTGGAACGCGTGCAAGCTGTATATATATATATATATATATATATATATATATATATATATATATATATATATATATATATATATATAATATATATATATATACGTGACCTCATCCAGGTTTGTATGAATGATTTGAAAAATGCATGGCGTTTAATATGCATTCTAATTCATTTGAAAACTATATATGATTTCAATTTCCAATGGTTTAGTCAGATAGTCGGAGTAACAAATTTCAGCTATGATATTATTTGTTTAGCGGAGTATCGATAATGCCCTAGTATTCCCAATGAGTTTACAATGCCCTTTTGAAGGCCCATTATGATGAATTTCTTCTTAGTATGGAAAATGGAATTCATCAATCATGTCTTCTGGCAATTTTTATGACATATTTGAAAGAATTACAGTTCTATATATTATATAATTAAGTTTTTTGGGACTCTTTAACTGAACCTGCTGGTGTCCAATAGCAAATTCCAAAAAGAGGAAAAAGTCTTCTATATGGAGGAGGTTATGGAAGACCAAACTCCAATCACGAAGATGAAGGGTAGGGCTCCATTCATGAATACAGGGGCGGACTCCATTCACGAAGAGGAGGGACGGGGAGCCCTATGCCGAAGACGAAGGAAGGAACTCCTTGTACGAAGACGAGGGATGGGGAGCCCTAACACGAAGACGAGGGATGGGAAGCTCTCTAACGAAGTCCGACGAGGGGTAGGGCTCCATTCACGAAGAGGAGGGACGGGGAGCTCTCTAACGAAGATGAGGGAAGGAACTCTTTGACTGACGAAGACGAGGGGTTGGACTCCATTCACGAAGTCGAGGTGAGGGGAATGTGTTTCTTACTGGGAGGGAGGAGACTCGTTTCCTGGTGTCCAAAGCATCTATACCGGAGTCAAGACCATCCCATTCGACCGGACAGATAGAAGGAGGGATGGAGGAAGGGATCGAGGTCTCTAACAAGTTTGAAGTCTAGGCCAGAATGCTTTCATGGCACCCAAAAAAATAGATTCCCATCTATGATCAGTGGAGGCTCTATTATTTAACAATTGTTGATGGTGACGTCACTCTTGACTCTCTCTATCCCCCCCTCATTTTTATGCATGTGTATATAAGGCGTGCGTCCTAAGGACCGATCCCAAGGACCGCAGTCCTAAGGACCGGTCTTAGACTGGACTGGACCGGACCCAATAAATTCGGACCGACACAACACTACTTGGGACCCACCTTGCTGTTATCTTGCTGAGGCCAAGTTCTTGGTTCAGTATCCTGTGGACAGTCCCCTGGAAAGACCAGTGGCTTCGTGGATCTCCCTCACAGTCACTCGGTTGTCATCGTCAAGAATGCTTTTGACTTCATTGATGTTTTCCTCAGTTCTTTGGAGCCTGGGCTTCCGATTCTGCTTTCTCTGTCCAGCCCATTTCCGCCATCCCTGAGGTCTTTGAAGACCTTCTGAATGACTCTGCGGAGGCTTGGCTTGTTTCTGTAGATGGCTTTGAGAGAGTCAAAGGCCTCAAGATGGAAAGGCTTGCAATTGAAGACGTCCAAAATGACGTTTCTTGGAGCCGGCATTTTGAAACAAAATTTCAAGCAACTTTTTCGGCCAGTGATTGTTGACATGCTTTATCTTCCCCTCCCTCTCTCCTTCATGTTGGCAAATAACAACCTTAAGAGATTAGGCACTAAACCTTCTTTCTCAGAGGTTTCATATTGGATAAAATTAATTTTCCGTATGTCAAGCCATTGGGAGCGACAAAGGCCGCGAACGAATGAATGGAACGCCCCTTGTATAATATTTAATAGTAAACTTCATAAATTATTCTAGACTTTCTGCAAAATTCATAAAGCATTTTGACTTGTTATTTCGAGGGATTCATATTCTTTCTTGGGAGGAGGAAAAGAAGAAGACACATAAACATAGCAACAATGAATGTAATCGATTAGTCTTAAGATAATAGAAAAATACTCACTATCTTTCAACTCTACTGATCTATCAACAAATGAGGCAAAGAAACTCATAATGCCTTCTTACATTAAAAACAATATTTTATATGTCTCCATGAATGAATTTGTCTTCATTTACGCTTTTTAAACTAGAACATTCAACGTCATGGAAAATATATATGTATTTGAAGTCTACTTAGACATAAATATCAATTATTAAACGCGTCAAGAATCATGGACTTTGAGTCTAGGGATTTATGGACTATGATCATAAATAAATGACGTCAAGTCATGTTTATGCATTCGATGAATTAGTTAGTTCCAAAGAGTTCATCAAAAAATAGATAGATCCAGTGAAAGGTTATTACGTTTTGCGTACTATTGCAGCAATTATTTGATGACTTGGCTTGATTAAAGAGAGAAGGTCTACAAAACCGGTATTCACATTTATTTTAATGGCAATATAAAAAACACAATATAAGAGACACATAAAAGTTAATAACCTTCCTTGTGTTTCATATCTGTCTCTTCCTTAAATGTATTATTGTGTAAGTAATCATTTCTTGAACACATATTATACTCATAAATCAAGTTTTTGTGTATTAGTAGATGTGATGCCATCAGCTTGAAGTCAGCGATCATGAATATGTTTTGAAGGAGATGATTTTCAAAATCTAACGCCATACTTGATATTATATCACTGATCACAATATATCTAAAGATCCCGATCGTTATATTGCACAAAATAGTACCAAATTCAATTAAAGCTCACTTGATCAAAGAGCATAAATTGACAAATCGTTGTTGCTTGATGCCTGAACCGCCGTGATCATCAAAAGGTTTTGGCAACCTATTTTTAGAAGAGAGAGAGAGAGATAACATTAGTCTATCTCCCTGCAAAAAAAGAAGCCTTCATTGAGGTTTACGAAGAGAACAAATTCTTTGAGGAGATCAGTTAATTGAGCACTCAAAAAAGCGCATTCTAATTCCTTAAATCTGAAGCCAACTTCTTTTCAAAGTGTCTCAATAAATTAATAATACTTCCAGGCAAGCAAAGGACGAACAATACAAATCTGAAGGCGTGGAGATGCTGATAGCTTATGGGTCAATAGATATAGTCTTAAGAATATCCAATGTTTTTATTTATATGTGGTGCACACGGCGAGAGTTTGGTATCAAGATCCAAGCAAGGCTTTAGGCGAACATATCAAATGGGAGTTGTTTCTTCTGGAAGAAATACAAAGAGACAGCATATCACTTTTTAGCCGAGTGTGAAGCGATCAGAGATGTCCGGGAAAAAGTCGTGTTAAAGGTTTATATTGATTTTAATATTGTCTAAACAAAAATCCTTTTCCTTTATTTATTTAGGTCCTTTTAAAAGAAAATAAATTATCTTTTAACCCAAGTTTTCTTTATTCTTTACAAATTCAGAAGTACCCAAACAACTATTCCTATTTTTTTATATAATAAATTTAGATGAAGTCTTTTAAACGCCTCCTTCATTAGTAATTTTAAACTTTATCTTACGTTCAGATACCCCCCCTCCCCCAAAGAGATCAATCATTTGTCCTTTTATGTGTTTTTTTCAGGCTTGTGAACGGAACGCAAATTGAACGGCGTTCAGCTGAACGCACATTCAAGGAACGGAACGCAACTTTTTTTGAACGCTGAACGTTGAACGCCAAAAAAAAAGAGTTTTGCGTTCAGCGTTCAATTTTTCCAAACATTTCTTGGACTTTTTCAATACGCAGTACTTTTAGGGAAATTATTAAAAAAAAAAAACGTCAACACTACGCATTATTTTTTTTGTAAATTCTAAAAAAAAAAAACGTCATCACTACGCAGTACTTTTTTTGGAAATTCTTTTCTAAAAAAAAACGTCATCACTACGCAGTACTTTTTTGAAAATTCTTTCTAAAAAAAAAACGTCATCACTACGCAGTACTTTTTTTGTTCTTTTCTAAAAAAAAATACGTCATCACTACGCAGTACTTTTTTTGTTTGGAAATTCTTTTTAAATATTTGAACGCTGAACCTAACGGAACGCTGAACGGAACGCTAATTTTTTTGAACGCTGAACGCTCACAAGCCTGGTTTTTTACGTTTTCTTACTGAGTTATTTCATGTGATATTGTGTTTATGTACATATTGTGTAAAAGATAAAATAAAGTCATGTTGTACTGAAATACAAAAAAAAACATAACAAAGATTTAAGGACAATTTCAAGAAACAACATTTATTAAATATCTAACCCCGTAAGAGTTGTGTCTGTATGCCGAGAAACAAAATTAAATTGTTCGATTTTTCATCATTATATTTATTTATTTTTTAGTTGATGCATGTTTAATGATAAACATATATATATTTTCTTTCAAGTCACTATATTTTGGATAAATTTATACCTTTACTTTTATTTATAATTGTCGATGGCACAAATAAATTTGACACAATCAGAGAACAGACAGGCTTTAAAAGAAATTATATTTTAATTGAAAGATTTCACGGTGGAAAATTGCGTATTATTATTCACTATATGTTTCCGTCCCCTTTCTATGAAAGACATGAAGTTAATCCCTTCCGTAACCAACAACTTCCCGACTCTCGCTTCGAGGGAAATCAAGTTTTTTCCAATGAACCCTAAAAACCATTTAAAAATAATTCAGATATCATTAAATTTTCTTTTTACTATTCCAATTTTGATTTATGATTTAGTCGTTTAATTCAACATGGCGTTTTATTATTACAATAATGTGACTTATTATACCAAGTCTATCATAACATTGCGATATTACGGTTTTTTTTAATGGACAGTGAGGATTCTTTTGTCGCTGTATTAATTTAAGACTCCACTGTCGACTTATGTATTTTATCCACAACTACTTCGATTATTATTTCAGAACTGATATACAGAATAAACCAACATGAAGTTGTTCGGTGGCTGATTTCAATAGTTTTTTTAAAAACATCTTACTTTGCCAGAAAATAAAGGCTTTGTCATAACTAGACCATTTAAAAAGCTGGATTATAATATGCTGACAATCAAATGGTAACATAAAAGATTAAATTTCATATTTCATAAGATTAATAATCATCAAATATTTGTTTTATGGATTCGAGTATAATAAACTTTATTCTGTATTAACTCATAAGTAATATTGCTCATTCAAATAATAATTTGTATATTATCATGGGGCCTGAGTTACATATTTAAAAAAATAATGTCTTTAAAATATACAAAAAAGCTACATTAGAAAGAGAATATTAGTTCAATCAAATGTTTAATAAGTAAACCTACCTTTTAATTCAAGAGCCAATGGTCCACCCTTGAAAAAATGATTTAAATAAATATTTTCACATAATGTATATTTTTTGCATGTACATATATTAGTTCAGCAAAGAGTTGACACGTCTCTTACGTCAGTGACACATTCATTCAGGAAATGAATTACGAAGACGTATGAGCTTAAAAAAATATTTTATTTGCTTGTCTCCCTTGATGCAATATTTGTTTATTTTTTAGTTTAAGAAAGTATTGTTTAATAGTTGAGTAATGTGAGCTATTTTCCCCCTCTCTTAATATTTGTGCTAAACTGCAGTGGCAAAATAAATGTTTTTACAGGCTTCACACTTTTTGTGTTGGTGTTCATGCATGGAGGTTTGAGCCAACCTAGGCATTGTTGCAGCCTACCCACTTGCCGTTGTATAACCCAACCTATTACGCCATACTTTACATGCAAGTTTCCAGGGAGAAATAATTGTTTAGGTAAGGGTAATCAAGACATGCTCGGTATTTAAAAATATAGCAGCTATATCTGATGGGATATATATTTTTTTCATCAGCATGGTCGTTCTTAAATACCATAAAGAATGAGTCTCTTTCGATATCTCAAAAAGAAACAAATAAGTCTAAAATTCTTACGGTATCACTATTATTGCATATATTTTTTACTCGGAGTTCATATGTTGAGTAAGTTCAAACAAGGGATATAAATAGTTGTCAATAATGACATTAACCTCTGTCACCACTTTCACCGCTGCAAATTGTAACACATGATGACTGCTGCTACTTCTTTATCCTGCACGAAATCCGACAAACGGTCAGCGAAAACCACACATGTATCATCCCTGATACCTGTCCTGACCTCTCCACTATCAAAAGATAGAGAAAATACTTCCATAGAAGATGAGAGGCCCAAAACGTCCCATGGAGCTATGGTTAAAGGAAATGTCGCCACAGTGATGCATTTGAACGAACGTGACTCTCGAATGCACATTTGCAAGGTTGATGCAGGGGTTGCCCTACACCAGACAAGCGTTACCAGGATCATCAAAGAACATCTTTGACTCAGTCCTCAGTTGCTTCGTCCTCACCAACTCTCTGAAACCAACAAGGGGCTGCGAATGAAGTTGTTTATTTCATGGCTACTGAAAATATATATTCATATAAACAAACAATAATAATAATAGAATATTAATAGGAAACAAACAAACCAAAAATACATTTTTTATAATTAGGTGACGCGTTAGGAGCAAGAAGGATATAGACAACCCCACAATTGACTTGTCACCTTCGAGTAATTGATAATGTACATGCCTCTCTCAATGGCTGTGAGAGACCCAGGCATTTGAAAGTGATAGGCTTTACATGTAAACTGAAACGAGTCTCCATCATGGCACTATCCAACAGGATCCAAGCCGACCTAACGTTATCTCTCTCTATTCTCTCTCTCTCTCTCTCTATATATATATATATATATCTTATATATAATATACTAATATATTATATATATATATATAAATATATTATTATGAATATATACTATATCTTATATATATCTTACATTATATATATATTATATATATATGGTATATATATAAATAATTATATATATAAAGTGAAGTTATTGATAATATATGATATATCATTTTATTTTTGATAAATAATAAATACATTATATACTATTCATAATTAATATATATATATATTGAAGTACATTCTATACAAACTCCGAGTATATAAGGTGTTGTAACAATAAAAATATACAAAGTATCCATATAACACAGGATGACATTTATCATTACATATATACTGTATAAAAAAAAATATATTATACCTAAGTATGTTTCTTCTTTTTATCTATAGCTATTTTATTAAACATGTATCTATCGAACTATCTCAACTTCTAATCTCAGCAACCTTCCATCTTCCTTCGAAACAAAGAATATACGTATTAGAGACGTAGTAGGAAAAAAAGATAATGATCTTAGTGACTTGATTGATGAACATCTTATTTTGACAAATACAAACAATTCCTAGGTACTTTCACCTCAAAATGATTTAATCCTTTCTAAAGCTTTCTCTTCACACACTTTCCCCGAAATAAGGAATATTAAAGTGAAAAAGGGAGACACACATGATCATAAATGTGCCTTAAGTATTCCTCTTTCTTTGTGATTGGCAGATAATGCCACCATTCTAAATGGATTCTCCGTCTCAACTTAACATTTAAAACCAATTTTCGTAATTACTAAAATGATGATTAAAAGTAGCGTTTCATATATTTTTTAAGCAATTGGAAATCTATCAAATCGTATGGGGGTATGCGATTTCTTCGGTGCATATACAAATCCGTGTGAATTATCGGGCATTATAAGATCTACTGGACAACCATTAGAGCATGAAGAGTAAACGAGATACACGGATTTGTGAGATGGTGAATTGTAATAAAAATATTTTTATTTGAAAAATCAACATGTGGACTCCAATATGGCTCTGAGTAATGAATTAGTATACAAAATATTTACTCACCAAAAGAAATTAGTTAGAAATCTGGAGAAATAAAAGGGTGCGATAGCCGTGCGTGTTAAGGCGTGTTCAACTCTCAATGTTGGGGACGCAGGTTCGAATCCGAGGGGGAAGGGTCATTTTGGTCTACCTCATTGATAAGATCCTATGTTCGATAATCTAATTTTAATGCTATAATGCTTATTTATATCCTGTCGGATGCAATTCTATCGAATCATATAGGCTATATATATATATATATATATATATCAGGAAACGGCCAGTACCTGGCCCGGGACACTTTTTAGGAATTTATTTGGGGAATCTCTTTTCTATAAAAACGTCGTCACTTTTTTTTGGAAATTCTTCTCTAATAAAACGTCGTCACTTTCAGAATGACGAAGGAACGGAAATATACTGAAGTCCTGGCCCAGTTTTGGCCCGGCCCGGCTTGAAAAACTTAAGTCCTGGCCCGGCCCGGGTCCCGGCGAAAATAAGTGTCCGGTCAATTCCTGATATATATAGGCATATATATATATATATACACTATTTTTGAGACCTTTTAATAAGAATTGACAATCAAGTCACATTTATACACTTTTAATTTAAAAAATTGTAAAATATTTATTTAATAAACGTAAGTTTATTATCGTACACAAGAAAAATAGAGTCTTTCTCCCGATGTCAGTCAAGGGGTGGCATAGAATCAGTTTGTAAGATGAAAAGCAAAAGTACAACAGGGAAATAGTGACTACTTTTCTTTTCTGAGATCAAGTATAGGACAACTATATCAAGGTGTTGAAGTTTATTTGAAGGTCATGGCTGAGCATTTTTATGTTCTTCTTTTAACTAAATTACCTTAAATAGATAAAGGAACGGTAACACATTGTTCGTTATTAACACTTTAATAGCGATAAATAAATTATTATTTAGGTACATTTTGAAAGAGCAATTCTTTTTGTGCACTAATGCACAAAATATTATCCTAATCATTTGAATAAGAAGTTGTATAAGATTACTATATAGCTATATAAGTGTAAAAATATGTTTTTAGCTAAAGAAAAAGAGGATTTAAATGTCAAAATATGTCGTATGTTTTATTTAATTCAGACATATATGCTAAGCGGCTTACTTAGGTTTTTACGCATATATCTACATAGACTGACTTTTTAATTTACTTTCTGTTTTATTATAAAATATCATAAAGAACTTGCTTAACAACAGGACCTTTAAAAAACATTTTTTCTCATCAATTTTAAAATAATATATTATTTTTTAAATTTGAAATATTTCATCATAAATACTTCCATGTTATTTTATTTAAATCTTGCTTAAAGTTCTTGCTAGAAAATATATACATAAATAACTTACTTATAGAACTATATTGTTTATATGTTGTATTTTTTTACTTATTAGCATCTGTTTTGTATATCATTTTGTATATATATTTTATAATGAACTGTTGAATAAAAAAATAAAGATTAAATACTTACTTATAGGAGTTGTTTTTATTAAGGCACCAACTTAAAACTGATAAAATCGTGCTTTTAAAGTTAGTTAACGGCAAATGTAATAAATGAACAGTTACATTAACCATGCTTGGAATAAGTTATATATTGAAGAAGACGCTTAAATATACAAGATTTTGGACATAGTATACAATTAATTGATTTTCCTGTGATTTAGCTTAATATATAAAATAGTTTTAAAATACCTTTTGTATGTTGAAGGAGCTACTACAATTGAGATATTGATTTTATTAATCGTCTTTGAAGAGGAATGAATCAAAATGTTGTCAATTATAAAACAATTTAGAGAGGAGAACATGAATACTTATTTCCAAAAAAATATATAAAAGTTGTTTCCTAGTTTGGCTCCAACATTGGCCCCACCCGAAGAAAACTTAATTCGGTATCAACCGGTACTTAAGAAATCAAGGAGCTATTATGAACAATTAGTTTAAAAAATACATAAGCAATTCTAAGCTTTAGATATATGATCCTCTAAGAATATTTTGTTTATATTACAATTCCTTCGAGAGCCATTACTTTTGTGCCATGTAGGTGGGGAATCATAGATGGTTTCGCCGTCCTAATCTAATGGTTGGACGTAGTTGTAAAACAATGAAAGTGAGAGTCGAACCAAATCCCATTGTCGTTGATTATGGAGACATATGATGCAAACAATCAAATGCTGGACTCATTCAATCAAGGAGTTGTCTAATATTTAATCTAAACTATCATAGAAAACAGTATATGAGTATTCATATTTACCTACACTGAGGCTGATGTATGTCAAAGACACTATCAATCTAGTCATGAAGATTCTCACAGAATTATTGAAATAGTTTTCAACGATGGTGACAAAAATAAATACATGAACTTTCGCATGAAGTTACTGAGACTAAATAAAGATGAACGAATTAAATTTACATTCATATGAATTCCAATTATGATTTCCTATTTCAAAGTTACATACTGTCTCGTTTCTTTTGCTCCTAAGGACGTACACATACGGCCTAATTTGTCCCTGAACAAGTACCTCAAAAGCTTTACTGAAGATACCACCTTTGGTTTCTCCTCAAACTTTGATCCCTCTTAAACCCATGAAAGGTCCATGGTCAATAGCACCTTACGAGATAAGTAGTAATTAGTTAACATCTAATAAAGAAAAAGACAAAAATTGTATCGGAGTCACAATATTAGGACGTTATTAGAACTCATTACTTATATTCCCTATAGGCATGACTAATTACACTTCACTTCCCACATGAATTAAAGGAAGCAAATGCTATGAGGTTAGCATGAGTCAAGCAGCTCTGTAGACTCATTATATGAAATTAAGAAATTATTATTTTCTCTTTGTTCTCAGCCCACGCAAACACTCGCTTATGAACAATTATGAGGGCAATTATTCGAAAATCTACAAGGTTCACATCACTTATTTGATGTAACATGTTTTATAAGTATACTTCATAGAGGGGCTCGTTTGTTCTTTGCATTCAATCATTGAAAGAAGTAGGTGGTGCATCTGTAGGATAACAGTTTCCTTTTTTTACAACCTAAATGTTGCTCATTTGGTCGTTTTATAAAAAACAATTTTTTAAGGATATTAAGTTCCATTTTCTCTCTCCTTTTCAACAACATTATATTATAAAATCATTCAATTTTATTTTTTGTATCATTTTCTCATTCTGGATGAATATTTGACATTACATCAACTCTACCGTTTATAATATGGTTTCTTGCACTGAAGAAAATATTGGTTCCTATGTACATTAAAAGAATAAGAGTGAACAAAAAAAGACGAATACTAGTGGAAGAATGATCTGTTAATGCCTTAAATATTTATAAAATATTATAAACTCAGTTGTTACTTCCTCGGTGCGTCCAATCGAGAAAAAGAATCGTCTTTTTATGTCCTTTTTCAATATCGTCAACATCAAATTAAAGTTTGCTCACGTGAGACGCAATGCACCACTTTCTTTTAATGCTTTTAGCAGTATGTATGTAAGGTTATATATATATATATACCTGTACCAGCAGTATATATTTTTTAACCAAATTCCAGATCTGCCTCGTTGTTACTGTCTAGATAGTATTCAAATATGCATACCAAATCATAAATATATACACGTCTAGAGAAACATTAGTTTCTGTTTAATATGTAAATACGAAACCTCATTGTACGTAAGCTATTTTTATGACATGAAAGCTCTCTTGATAAATTAATTATCATCATCTTCCTATAGCCATTAGTATGTATTATGAAATATTTGATTTCTCTCGCTTTAAAATATTTATTTATTTAGTTCATACATGAATATAACATTTATTCAACTCATTTTAAAAATAAGAAAGTTGTGATAAAAAATTTGACATTAATTAACATTTTATTGGGAAAAATAAATAACATGGCGATAGGGCCTTTTTCGGGAGATTTCACCACCAATAAAACAAAAACTCCTATAGCCCTCAAAATTATCCATTGAAACTTTCTTCAAAATCAAACGAATCGTTTGGGGGTTGGAGAAAAACGAAGCAACATAACTCTTATTTTATTAGGTTACATAATTAAAAATAAATGAATTAAAAAGAGTTATTTTTAAACCAATTAAAACTTATCATTGTGAACTCAACCTACATTTACTCGCCCTGAAGTAATGTAAACACAAGTGCATCCTAAGATATATATTATCACTTTAAACTACTTCGGTTAACAACAAATAATAATATTCCTCACGCTTGAATGAATGTCTACCAAGGCAGTTGTTAATTATATCGAAATGCAATAGTGTTACTTAATTATTATTACTTACGTCATTGCAAAGCCTGTAAAACGAAACCATATAACAAAAATGTCAAAGTTTTACACCATTTTTTATTTTTCCTTGACGTTAGTACTTCTAATCATACCTATGTTTACAATCTAGGACTTCACTGTAATTAAAGTATCCTTGACGCTTCTAAATTATTGGCCCATAAGACAAAACAAATATGACATTATTGTACACTCACAACATTACTTTAAAAATATTTATATACCTTGAGCGGGTGTCCATCTCTAAATGTCTTTGCATGTTTCGAGGTCAATTGAATTGTTAAAAAGGACATTAAGCCTAATAAATGTTAGCTGCTCTGCTTCGCAATGTTTGATTGATGGTTTTTATAACGTGTTCTCTTATATGGCTACAAAAGAAAGGCTTAAGAAATATTTATTATAGTGATTTGAGTAGTAAAGTACAGCTGGTATTGACAATAATGGATCCAGAGGAGTTCAAATCCCCTGAGAAACGGTTATGATGATACGCTCCGGATTCAAGGATTGTGACATTACGATAGTTGTATGGTGAGAAACACTGTGAGAGCCATCACCTAGAGGAGACTTATTATAGTGATGAGGATCAGGCTTGTGGTCGTTCACTTTTTTAAATCGTTTAGTTCACTTTAATCATTCAATTTTTACATCGTTCAGTTCATTGAATCGTTCACTTTCATATCGTTCACTTTTATCGTTCACTTTTAATCGTTCACTTTCATATCGTTCACTTTTATATGTTCACTATATAATAAATATATATAATAATATATATATATATATATATATATATATATATATATATATATATATATGTTCATATATATATAAGGGACGTTTATTTTGTCTCTGTTTGTCACTTTTATTTTACTTACGACTGCGTTGTTATGTAAGGTGTCAATATTAAATTATGCAGTCTTGTCAATGATATACCAGCGAATGATCATAGTCTGTTGACAAAAATAAAACAATAATAAAACACAAGTTTAATAAATATATCAATATTCATCATATATTTTACTACATATATACACTACTATATATATTTAAAATATGACACATTTACATAAATATTATACAAAATGAAACTTTCTTATTAACACAGAGTAAAAGTTGTTCTTCGAAATGTTGGTCAGACATTTTCATCCTATTGTCTCTTAAAATTAATTTACCCCGGCTGAATAGTCGTTCAGCCGGTGCTGAGGTTGGAGTAATGGTATTAAATTTTAAAAAACGTTCGTTATTTTTTTATAGGCCAAAACAGTTTCCAAATTTCGTGACCTGTCAGCTAAAAATCTATTAACCTCATCATCAGGTGTATCTTCGGATGATGGTTCCGAACAAAAAAATGAACTATTACCTTTTGACGATTCAATTTCAGGCGAATTCAACCCATCGTCCATGGAAGTTACCTCTTCCAGCAAATATTTTCGCCCTATTTCTATTTGCTCTGAATTGAAAAGACGTATTTTGAATTCAGGCAGATAGCTCGTTGCAACGAGCATCTCCCTGGACTCAAAATACGAGTCAAAACGATGGTGTATTCCAAATGCTCGCGCGCTCTCAGACAAGCTAGCAGGGAAGTAGTCACTCTACTATATGGTAGTATCTCTATGACTGCAATCATACTCTTGATGCCACATCTGCTTAGCAAAAAAACTGATCTCAACGTGAACAAGATTAAACGGGAATACGTGGGAATTTATTTTACATGAATAAACTTGTATGTTTATATATCATAGTTATTAAAGTGAACGATGAACGATTAAAAGTTAATTTTTTGTCGTTCATCGTTCACTTTTTCGAATTCATTCATCGTTCATGAACGATTTTTTGAACGATGAACGAGTAGCACTTTTGAACGATAACCCACAAGCCTGATGAGGATGTAGTGGAACGATAGACGCTCCGACACCTTGAGGCTTCGGATTTCGTGGAGAAGATGCAGAAAAAGATCAACGACGACCCAAGCCAGTCCTCCACCAAGGTGTCACAGGAAATGGGTAATTTGTCCGAGGGAACTCTCAAGCTGTATGTAAGCGTCGCAAGGGCAAAATATTTGATCATAATAGGAAGTGGCAATCAAAGAACTTGCAAGATTACACCAGCTTCAACGTCTGTGCCGTCTTTGCAACTTCTAACCATAGTGCTCAGTTGACAGGGACACCAACAGGTCTGTATGCAACACCCTGGCCGAGTTGAAGACCCCCATCACCCTCGTGTCCAACCAGTTGCTCAAGGAACAGTTTAAGTTCGACTGCACCAGGTTCAGAACCGAATTATAGAAGGTCGTGCCTTCTGAGGACACCTACTTTGAGTAAACCTGAAGCCAGCGACTACACTATCATGATACTTGTTGAATTTTTCAATTGAATAAAGTCTTAAAGATTTTATGCATTGTTAAGATTTATTTTGAGAAAGTGTCAAATTTATCTTGCCGACTCTGTATATAGCGTTGAATCTTGGGAAACCCACTTACAAACATCACAATATTTGTTTTTATGATATAATTTTGAAACCTTTTACAAACTTTGCCCCAGGATTATAAAGCCATAGCTTTGATATTGGATACGCAAAGGAGCAAGATCTTACAAATAGTGTATGTAGAATATATGTATGTAGGTCCGTTGAAGCACTGCTATTTTAGCTTATTACATCATTATTCCTTCTCAGCAAGAGACAGAGCTTCGCCTTCTCTTCAAATATCCTTTCGTGTGTACATAGTGTTCTGCCCTGCTTAGAAACACAGTGGAAAATTAGTGACTTCGAAGCCTTTTTGTTGTTGTTAGAGCACGTTTGTAGTATTGTATTCGCATGAGGGATTTTCTAATTATTATATTTATTTGAAAGAATTCAATGGTTTGACTCATTGAAGGCCGGTGGAATCGTAATAGCAGTTTGTATTTACAAATATTCAATTTCCCTAGACTTCCTTAATCCTTTATTTTGTATTTTTATACACCTATTTCTTTAAAGTATAAAAATGCTATCATCATATTATAATTATTTACAACAATATCATATGTAATTTGGATAATCATTTAAGAAAATAAAATTAATCTATGTAGGTCGTTCATTAACTTCTAACCTTAGGAAAAATTGTTGAATACATTCATTTTTAAATCACAAAAAGTTGTTAAAAATAACTGACATTTAAAAACTTTGATTCCTCTAACAAATAAAGTTCAAACCATATTGGAAGTCAAAGTATATTTATGAATATTTAAAATATTTCAATTTTTACTTCTTTTGTATCAAACAATGAAAAATATTACGAAAGACAATCATATCATTTTAAGTGAATCAAAATAAAGCTATATATTTCAATGATAAAAACTCACAATTTCCAAAAACAGTTTATCAAACAGTTGTTGTTAAAAATATTATTACAAATCAAATAGAAAATATGATATCTATATTATGATTCATCTTCTGCGTCTTAAAATTATTGGACAAACTTGATATATAAGTGTTTGATAATATGGGTTCTTTATTTGTCTTGAACAAACAACTCCTTCTCGATCACTAAGCTGAACTGAATACGGCTCCTGACTACGTGGAAGTTGCCTTAATTATGTGAAATACTGAACAAGTCGGTTTTAGTATATTTATACTCCTTGCGTTATGTATTAGTTCCTTGGTTTATTTAGGCCATAAAGACTTTAGTCGATTGTTTTAATCAAAAATCGCCGTTGTTGATGTTAAATAAACGAAAAAAGGGAAAAACGTAATAATTTCTCGTACCCATTTTTGGCCAAATATATATTTTTTATCTTTCATAAAAAAGTATGATGTATTACGTAGATCGATATACGATTGAACAATCACTGGACATCTGCGCATATAAAGATAAATAAATGGACATTATGGTTTGAAATGAAATAAAATTATATCTGTTGATAATAAAAATTGTCGCCGTCTTCTTATCATAAATAGACTTGATAGTAGTCGTATATTTGATTGATTTTGTCAGAAAGACGACCTAAGCCTGCTGCCCACCAATGGCGATTTTTTTCACGTCGAATGCAGAATACCTTGCAACCAGGACTTGCCATTATCTATTATGAGCCTTGGACGCTGACGAAAGAGTTTGCGCTAATTTTATGGGTCATTAAGGCTTATACATTCAATGGCTTTAAGTTATACGAGGGCACTTTTAGAGCTTTTATGTACACCAAACGATGTAAGGAGTAAATAAATTAAGTGCACATATTGTCCTCGTTGCAAACGTACAAATGATTAAATTGTTTTTGTAGCAAGAGTTCGAACCATGAACTGGACCGGTTCATGACTCAGGGCCGTCTCATCACTAGGAGGGAGTTTATATGTATATATATATATATATATATATATATATCACGTCAACTTCGCCTAAGTCGAAATTGCATAGGTCGAAAAGTCGCCTAACTCGAATATAATCAAAAGTCCCATTTTTTCTCCATTGACATGTGTGTAAAAAAAATCGTACAAGTCGATTTTTGTAAGTCGATATTTCGCCTAAGTCGAACAGATATTTTGACAGTAACACATACATAACACAAGAAAATAACTTCGGATAAGTCGAAGAGGTGCTCACTTTCCGAAACACAGCCCGCATGCATTGCGCCTGCCGTTCACACTATGTATTACAAGGAAGCAGACTCAGATGGTTGAAGTGGAGAAAAATATTGAACACTTAAGAATTTGATTTTGAAATTGTGTCCTCGCCCACCTGCTGCCTCGCCGATGATTTGCGACTGCATGTGAGCGAGTGCACACACACACGCCTACCTGTATATCGAATTTTTCTTCGACTTAGCAATCAAAATTTGTAAGTCGATTGTTTTTGCACAGTCCCGAGAGAATCGACTTAGGCGAAGCTGACTGTATATATATATATATATATATTGGCGGCATTATGAATCAGTGAGAATATAGTTATTTAAGTGTTAACACGTCCGTAGTTTTATTATGACTAAGAGTACGACACAGTTTTAAAACTATAGTTTCGGGGAGTCGATAGATTCATGAATTATGGCGTTATTTAAGGAGTCATTTTTACTGTGAGGATGTTTTAGTAGTATATTGTATATCCGAATAACTATACAAAATAATATATATTCAAGTTCTATACTGTATATAAATGAACTTCTTATTAAAAAAACCTTCTGTACGTGATTACATACGTCACACTTTGTTTTAGCAAATAGGTTCAAAAGTAGATAAGCAAATATGCATGTGCACTAATTGGGACTCTATAGGGTTAATTGAAAAGTATACATTATTATCTATTGCTTAGCAAATGTAAGGGGTGCACTGTAGTTCAAGGAAATTTTGATAAACTTATATTTTGCTTAGTTTTTTTTGTATTTAGTATCATATATTAGACTTTTTTTAAATATATTTAAGAGAATATTTTAAAAAAAGTATGTCGACAGATGATTTAATTAAATATTAGATCAAATAATCACCTATCCACATGTGCATAATTATTGATAGGGGTAAGAAACAGATGGTGCTTTTAAAATGCTATTGATTGATTCACAAATAAAAGGAAATATAAAAAAGAAGTTGGTAATACGCATTAAAGTTATTACTTCACTCGCAACGGCTGTTAAGGAATGGACATCAATTGAGTGAGAATAATAATATCTTTAAAACACAAATTGTCTCTTCTCTTATATCTACATCCATGCCATTTGCAAATCCTTATTATATATATAAAGCAACAATTCATACTTAGGAAAAAATAAAGTGTATTTCATCATACCTGCCGATAAATGAATCACCATTATAACTATTAGACGTATTAAAGAAAGAAAACAGTTTTACCAAAGGAAAAAAAACCATGTTTAATTGTTAGTTTGCAATGACATCTTTTCCCGATCTCTAATTATTTTTAAATCACTTATTTCATTGAAAAGGACCTTTAAATCATTTTTTCTGTTACGGAAGGTCAATTATCCTTTTTTTTTTTTGGGGGGGGGGGGTCAAAATGGGCGGACGAGTAGTTAATTTAAAGCCAAATATTTAAGATTCCATTAATCCTTATATAAGTAAATGGACAAGGTTCCATATATGTTGAGTGAACTAATACATGCGATTTCTCTTTTGTGTTTACTCAAACCAATCCCTAGAAAAATTCAACTAAGACTGACAAACATAAATAAAACCCTTTTGAGTGGTTCCTTCCCATGAAGGCTAATATCTCATTTGTATAAGTGCCAATAGCTTTTTACGCATAATTAAGCTAGTTCATCATTTATATGTATTTTTATAGACCTACCTATAATCTAATATATCTGGGGACTTGATGCCAAACGAGAATCCTTTTCCAATGGGTCAATTATCTTTTTCAGATCATTTATAAGTTTTTTTCCTCTCTCTCAAAAAAAAAAAAATACTCTAACAATGTCTTCTGTATATTCAGTTTATGGATAAGACAATACTTTAATGTTAATGATATGTTTTCTTCTCTAATAGTAAAAATAATATTTAATAATAATTGAATATATATATATATATATATATATATATATATATATATATATATATATATAGTGAAAGTCATAAATTCACATGAGTTTTTTTTGGGGAATATAAGTGATCAAAAGTCTTTTATAAGTTTCTTTATGTTTATATTTTCCCTATATCATTTTATATATAACTTTGCAGGAGGCTTAATGCAAATATTCAATCATATTGTATAAATACTTCTTAAATGAGAGGGAAATATTGTTCAATTTACCGATATTTAATAATTATTTATCCGTGAAATCCTTGTTACTTCCAATGTACTTCAAAACTTTACTAAATTTTTAAACTCACCATTTATTTCAGAACCATGAACGTATAATTGAAGTTAAACTAACCCAAATTCATATCCTAGGATGAAAATACATTGACAACAGTTTTTGTTATGCAAAGGTATTTTATAATTTTTGCAAGGTTTTCAAATTCTCAAAGTATGTATAAATGACCTAGCCTTATCAGATGACTCTAATTTATTTGACCGGAAGGGACAAAATAACAATTTGTTTCATCACGATGTCTGTTGTTATGTGGATTTTTTTTTGGCAGAAGATATAATAAGCTCAGCAAATATGCATTTGAAGAGGATACAAAAAATGTGGGTTGTTAGGGTTTAAGAGATGATAAATAAATTATAAGATAAGTATTCATGTTTTCCCATTGAACCAAAAATACTTATGTCGTAACCTTTGATTGAGATACCGTTCTCAATAGGTTGAGAGATACCGTGTCTTCCATTGACCTATGTCCTAAATGACGTGAATGGATGCTATCGTATTATCGAATGTATGTTAATTTACTATCAAAGTTGGGTAAGTATTACGCAAGGATAGGAAGAGGAATTTGTACTGCAGTAAAAGCAAATATATATATCAAGAAATTCAACAATAAAAAGCAATATGCTATGAATATTAGGGGAAGTATGTATAAGCTCCCAGTAACATAAAATAAATAGGTTAGTTGAATTGAACCTTACATTTTTGTTTACAAAAAAATGTTAAATAAATATTGTCGAAAGTTATGATCAGCAAATAATCATTATAGAATTAATAATACATATATGACTAACTCTGATAAACATACTACTCAAGGAAAATATTAGATGTTATAAAGCTGCTTATAGCATTTGTTATAGATATTTATTTAAGTTTCGATCGTAAAATATTGTATTGTTAGACCTCTCAAGAAGAACTGCGAACTTGCCTTCTGCAGTATTAGATTAATCGTTGTCAAGCCAAATACAACAGCGCTCAAGAACGTGCATATATAACATGCATATATTTTTCCTATAACGAACACAAATTTATCATATTTTATTCACTAAGTTCTTCATTGTATAAACAAATATTATTTATACAAGGATGTAAACAAAATAATATGTATATATATAAGTATATATATACTTATATAAATTATATATACATACATATATATGCACTCCTTTAACACTTACTAAATAAATGCTAGTATAAAAGTTTTTCATACTTAGGTCTATTAACAAAGTTGAAATATACCAATTGTTTAAGTGTTTATAAATTTTCTTAAATTTGATTACTTCTTTGTGCACAAAAAACACAATCGATTTTTATATGGAAAGAAATGAGTTTTCTTGCCTTTCAATATAGATCCTACTGTGTTGAATAAATGAAATACAAAAAATATGATATATCTACATCAAAGTCAAATTTATTTAGATCACGCAAAGTTCCCACATGATACGAAACTTGTTAAACTAAAACTACAAAAAAATTAAAAGATGAGTCTGAAGAATATTTCATACATGTTACACAAGAGTGACTAATCATTCTTACAGTCCATGAAGTATTGCATAATTCTGACTTCAAGTAATATTTTGGTACTTTTGTAACTCTTTGTGAATTGTATGGTTTTGGGAACCTCTATGAGCTTCTATTGTTGTCTTTGAAGCCTGAGTAGTATAAGATTTAGCTAATGTTAAGCTACATCTAATGGTTAATCACTCGTTTGAACAAATTTTAAATAGTCAAATATAAACATATTAGTTCGTTTTAACCGTTCAAATTGATCCCAAAGTTTAGAAATTGTTTGTGCAATAGAAATAATGATATTTGTAAATCAATTCTTATATATGTATAAAAAGTTTTATTCCAAAGAGTTGATAGATTACTTTATAATGCCACCACACTATTATAGGATACAATTTAAATGTTTTTGAAATACTTCATGCAAATATTTTGTGAACCGTCAGAATACATTTTATTGAATCAAGCTTTTATATGCTCAAGTTATTCACCAAATAAATGACGAGGCAAGATTACTCAAAAAGTACAATAAATATTAATAAGAAAGTAGTGAGCTAGCTATAAAATTATTTAATTATATATAAATAGTATGAAATGTTTTGCTATTTGCTATATCTTTTTGTGCTCAAAGACTGGTGTAATGTTGTCCTTCTATTGAGCCCAATGAATGCAAATGGATAATTTCACGGAGCAACTTTTCTATTCCTCCCCAAAAAGTAACAAAAATCGTACTTACATATAATAAGATAAAATTATTTTTTTACTTCACACTTTATTATTATTTTTAGAGACAAAAGCAACAAAATGCCTCAAACAATGCCTAATTCAGGAGAGTGAAGTAGTGCTTCAGAGGAAGTGTGATTGACTTTCACTTTTGAGGGCTCAGTCTCTCAATATTGATAATTCTCATTTAAAAACCCTGGCTTCTATGGAATTTAGAAATAATGTTATAGTGCTATTCATATCTAAGGGATGATGCAATTCCATAAAAAATGACCAAAACAACAATAATACATAGGGATAACAAAATATTCCCAAACTCACAAATAAAAAATGCCTTTTAAAAACCCAAATGGATTTTTGAAAACACCTCTTTTATAAATAACTTCAAGTCAACCTTTAAAAAAATTCAACTCCAAGGCGGGCCAAAAAAAAGGCCAATATTTTATGAATGTCGTCAAATCCACAACAATTAAGACTATACAGAAAACCAAAAAAAGAGAAACTTCTTTCCGAAAGGAACTTGACAGCATTCTTAACGATGGCTCTCTGTTTTCCCGTACAATTACCAACGACACGTTATTGTATCTTCAATTCTCCGAAGTTAGAGAGATGGAAATGCTAGAGAAAAGAGATGCTGAGATCAATTGCAACAAAAAAATTAAGCCGTTTCTTCTCAATAATCGTCAACCCGCTTCTATGGTAAACAAAATTTTAGAGAATGGACGTGAAATTACTGATAAAATGGAGATTTTAAAATGTTTTCATAGACGATTCCAAAGCATACTTGGAGTTGAAAGAAGACATTTTCCTCGTCCCAAAAAAGGAGTCCCATCAATTTTTACGGAGGAAATTATCTCTCAACATATTAAGAAATTTTACAATGACGACAAGGCTTCGGGTCCGGATGGAATTGGAGGTAAAGTTTTTACCCACTGCATCAAGGAAGTTTCACCATACCTTCTTCAATTAGGAAGGGGTATGGAAATGCATGGAAGTCTCCCAAAACGTTTAACAAAGGGGAGGATTGTGTTAATCCCCAAAAAGGCTCTCTCACGGACGTCAATAATTGGAGGCCTATAACAATCCTTAATGAAAGTTATAGAGTTTTATCGGGCGTCATTGCTCGTGAAATAGAGCCCCTTTTAAATGTAAAGCTCGGCCTTCATCAAAAGGGATTTCTAAAGGGCAGGAAGATTTCCGATATTTCGAGATATATTCAATGCGTCATCGAAGCTGTCAATGCAAGAGGCAATTTTGGCCGTAGACTTCTCTAAAGCATTCGACACTATTCAGCATGGACACATTTTGCGAGCGGTGAAAAGACTTTTACCAAAAAGGTACTTTAACCCAATTAGAGCTCTTCTAGTAAATGGCACTTCTACTATTACCATGGGCAATTTAGAGAGTGACAGCATCGATTTAAAGAGAAGTTGTCGCCAGGGATGCCCCTCTGCTCCACTTCTGTTTGCGGCGGGGCTGTGGGAGCTTAGTAACAGCATTGCAAAAAATATGGTGGATTTGGAGTTTGCTTAGGGTCGTCAAAACTCATTTTAGACATGTATGCAGATGACATAACCATATACATAGAGAGCAAGTCTGAAGTCCAGCTCATCAAACGACTTCAAGTAATTCTTAACTTTCTTGGATCTTTTGGGAAAAGGTCGGGACTACTTGTCAATAGTAAGAAGACGGTTGTGTTACCACTTGGAAAATGGTTCCCGGATTCTAACGTAAATATTTCCGACTTGAACATCAAGGAGAGCGTTGAAATCTTGGGCATCTCTTGTGGGAGGAATGGCCCCTTGGATTCCAACTGGACAAGTATATCTAACTTTATGAACTGCAATATTCCCAGATGGAGGAAATTCAATTTACAAAAAAGAGTAGAAGTTTACAACTACTTAATTGTACCCAGAATACTTTACAAAGCTTCCGCCGTTCCTTGGCTCGCTGAAAAAGCTATCAGAGAGGAAAATGTATGGCTGGAAAAACTGTTCTATAGGAAATACTTACCTTCTCTACAACGTCCCAGGGCACAGCTTGGTGGAGGTTTGTCAGTTCTCGCAAAAATAATCCCCAAAATTTATCAAAAAGTCTTAATTGACTTGACAAAGAACCCCGATGTGGAGTGGAGGGCTTATATTTCTTCGAGCTGGGCTTACAATGTGCTGTTTCTAGGCACGGACTACTCTAACGACATTCTAGGACAATTTTCACCCGTCTTCGCTACGATTCAAAGGATTCTGTGGAAAGGAAAACCAAGTTTTTGCCAATCATCCATCATTGATATCATTCGATCTAATAGTCACAAACAATATTTTTTTACAAATTTAGACTCTCCACAACAACTAGAAAGATTGGCCATTTCCTCAAACGTGATCTCTCTTCATGATCTCTCAGAAAAATCAATCTTTAACTGTGGAAAGTTCCTCTTTCAGCTAAAAAGAGCCGCAGCCTATCATCTTGCCCCTGTTCCATGGCACGTGAGGATGAGTTTTGAGTCGAACGCAAGAGAAGAAGCTGATAAAATTGCGGTTCACTATTTAAAAGCTCTAAACTTACCAAATCGCTGGAAGAGTAGAATATTGTCCTCCATTCAAAGAGTTGTTTCTGGAAAGCGCTTTACAGCTCAGTTCCAAATTTCCACTGGAAACGTGTTCTTTTTCACTCCTTGTAAGGATTGTGGCAACCTTTACAACTCAATCATCCATGCTTTTTATGGATGTCCTTTACTCAAGATTTTGAGGGATTTTATAAGATTAAATATTAAACACATCGAAGACAAACATATTGCTCCGTTAATTCTCTTCGGTCTCACCACGAATATTCGCAAGGCTCCTATCAAGACGAGGGCCATGGAATTTGCTCTCTCAAGCTGTAAAAGCCTACTGGCGGAGCGCTTAGCCTCTGGAGATCTGGTCAGAGAAAATGACCTGAGAGTGATTATGATATCAGGGGCGGCTCGCTATTCTGCCCTCGGCATCAAGATTCCAGGGAATTCGGCAGGACGTTGGAATTTCGCGGGTGACCTGGTTAAATTCTTCCCTTCCTGCGCCGAGAATGCAAAGATCGACCTGAAGCGACTTTTACGTTTTTACAAAAGATTCTGATTTTAAGTTATGTTGACTTTTGTTCCTTTACTTTGTCTCATTGTTTTGTATGTTTTCTTTGTTGACGATTAATGTGTGATGACTTTGTTTGTGTAATAATTTTAAACTAAAATGTTTATTTATATATATATTATATTTAATTACACAAAATATCAATAAAGTCGATTAAAAAAAAATTGGTAACAGAGTTTTTTTTTCTTATTACGCATATACAACTAAAATATTGTCACGTTCATAAATATGGCGAATTAAGGAGGAGTATTGAGCAACACAGATTCCAGATATTGCCTGTATGATATCAAATTATTCAATGTTCAGAACGTTTCATGTCATCTATCTATCTATATTTCTATCTATCTATCTATCTATCTATATAATATATATATAAATATATCTACACCTTTTTTCGCCGGGACCCGGGCAGGACTTAATATACATTTCGTTCCTTCTACAATCTGAAGTGATAAATTTCCAAAAAAGGGCGACGTTTTTTTTAAGAATTTCCAAAAAAAAGTGGGGACGGTTTTTTTTAGAAAAGAATCTACAAATAAAGTGCGGATACTTTTTTTCAGAAAAGAATTTCCAAAAGAGTGAATCCGTTTTTTAGAAAAGAATCTCCACAATAAGTGGTGACGTTTTTTTTAAAGAAAGGAATCTCCAAAAAAAGTCAGGATGTTTTTTTTTTCAGATAGAATTTCCAAAAAAAAGTGAAGACGTTTTTTTTAGAAAAGAATCTTCACAATAAGTGGGGACACTGTTTTAAGAAAATAATCTCCAAAAAAAAAAATTCTCAGAAAAAGTGATGACGGTTTTTTTAGAAAATTATATTTCGAAAATTTCTTGTATTCAAAATATACCTTTTGAAGGCTTTATTACAAGTTTTTAGAAATGATATGTATGTCTTTTTTTCGGCAAATTTTTTAAAAACAGATGAAAGTATACTATACTTTGACAAAAAATTTAAGTTCAAGATTATCCACAAATGTTTAACATTGATACAACCTCCAAAAAATATTGAAAAGGAACTAAAATCTGAAGAATAATTGATTCATACTAAATGCCATTTTAATAGCTCCCTGATAAATCAGTACAAGTAGTATTAAATAGTCGTCTTTTATAGGGCCAGGTATCTTTAAAGCAGGCCGTTACTTATTATTTATGATAAAATAATAGTTGTACTATGAACTGAATTAAGATATAATTAATCAAAAACAAGTATTGAACTTGAAATATCTTATCAATAAATAAAGACTAACCTAGAAACTGTGATTTAATATATGGATTAAATTTTGACTGCATCTGTTATGTAATATTTGTAAAAGAAAAGAAAATTTGTATGAAGCATCCATACATCGATATGAAAACTTCTACTCCATTCAATTTTCATGGTTTTAAAATCAATCAAGACTAAAATAAATTGAAAGTTTAAAAGGTTCAATTTTATAGGCCTTCAAACGCCAAGATATTTTTTTGTAAAACTATTGTCTTATTCGATCTTCTTCCGCAAAAAGCGTTAGTAATTAGCAGTACACTTGTTTATTTGCCAAAGCTTTTACGACTGAGAAGTTAGCCTCTCCCTATTAGTCCTAAGATCATTCTTGCGTATATATACATGGCTCTGGACTTTAAGATCCCTGTATATTTGATGAAAGATGGAGTTGGGCGGTCGATAAATTTAGTTACTTCCTTTGGTGTCCCTCGCTTATATATAGTATAAAAGTACTTCTAAAGAAATTCAAGGATTTAAGTAGAAAAGCTTATGGTTTGTTAACCCATGTGTTTAGCTTGTAATTATTTTATTAGAGTTGGGGTTTAGTGTTTGTTCATATTGATATTAAATTTGAAGCTCAAAATGTTTAATGGGGTATTTTTTTCATTATCAAAATTAATGCTCATATACTTTTTTGTATGATTTGTGTAAAATGTTTGTGAAATACAATAGTGTATACAGCATATGTTTGACCCTTTTTACTTAGGAAGAAATGAATAAACTTGAAGCCTTGCTAGATAATTCAACTTATTTAATTTTTCTCCTTCTGTGTCTTATGGCTTCATCTCAAGTTCTTCCCTTGCTAGACAAACTGGGAACTACGTCTTAAATATTATCTTTTGTTTTTTGTGAGTGTGTCGGACCTCTTGACAACTTTATTTGTTTTCTCCAAAAAACGATTGCCTTATAAATACTTCTTCTTTTTTGTAAAGGAAATCCCTCATTGTCAGGGAGTAGTAACATAATTGCTTACATATATACAGTGCCTTGGGAGACATTCATCCGGTAAATGTGTCACTCAGTAGTGTGAGCAAGTCCCATAGACAAATTGTCGCTATCTGTGTTCTTGTCCAAGGTTAACGCTAAGGATAAATATAAGAGTAGTTCTAGCAAACTGTGAAATCACCATGTTGTTTCAGTTGTTAAAACTTAAAAAAAAATATATATCATAAAAAATTCAAAGTAATGCGTTAAAAACAAAACATAAATAGACATTGTAGTCTAAAATTATTACTTCGGAGAAAAACAATACCAATTTAACTATGATTGCACATAATCAAATAATAAAAATAACTATAAATATACACTCAGAGAGTGCAAACCTCCGCCGTCACGGGGTCCATATGAGCCTCCGAGGCAGATTTTTCACGACTGGGGCGGCTTAGAGGGACGGGGGAGGGTTCCCCTTGACAGAAATTCCGAGAGGAAGACGCTCCCGGTACGCGATTCTACAGCACAGCGACATCTATTGGCAGAGTAGGCTAACTTGAAATATTTATTAGTATTTAGCTCATTTTGCATCTTAATTCTGCACTCAGAGATGCCAAAATTAATCACTTGTTTCTTTTGACATTTCCAACAACTCCACAAAGTTTCATCCGAATCTGTTCCGTACTTTTTGAGTTATCCTGCTGACAAACAAACCAACGCCAGTGAAAACAATACCTCCTTCGGCGAGGTAAAAATGCACAGAAATAATATACTTTAAAAAATGATAATCAATAATTAAAAAATATCATTTTGAAGTTTAAGAATGCGACTTAAAAATCTTTTCTTTTATATGCCCCATAGTCAGTGTGAAGATTATTTATCCGTCGCCATGACGAAACAAACAAAAAAAACCTTCTTTTCTCTTTTGAGTATAATCAGTTGTTTATTACACAAATGGTTCAGTTCGGAGTAGTCTTAAAGATTCACAAAATAAAATGGATGGGGCTTTTATAAAAACTATATTCTCTCTTAATTCATGGCCATTCTCAACAGTACCTGGGAGGGAAGTGATACTTTATTCCTAATGTCAGCTGTTTTTTTTCTTCTCTTCTATCTCCTTTTTTTCACCAATCAGATTTTAAAATTTATTCATTTTCCCATTCTCTTGCTATAGGTCGCCATAATATTTTACTATGTATAAAAATACGCAGAGGAAGATGCCTAAAATAGAAAATAAGGGACACACTGATTGAAAAGGAGGGAGGCCTCGTTCATCAAAATATCACTGTAGAAGTTGTTTTTCATAGTGTTTTGGATCGAACAAAAATAAAGTGCGATGTCATAATTAAGTTAAATAAATGAATAACCGCCATTTAATGTGAAAATTGGTAAATGAAAAAATCCATAAAATGTAGATTACTTTAAGAAATTATCTGTATGAATGATCAATTCTCGAATGAAAACTATTTGTTACACGATAAGTCCACATCTTTTTTAATATTAAATAAATAATTTTCCAAATCAGGGGTTCTTCTTTGACTTTGTCTTTTTAATAGTGCTTTAATTTACAATAAGTTTATACGTGGGATTAACAATAAAGGCTTTAACCCTTCAAATGGCCGGAGGTACTATTGGGATATCATGTATAAGATACACAATATTAGTTACATAAATGTAGGAGAGGAAAAACTATTAGTATAAAATGGTTCGTACAGTAAAAGGAGTTATTTGCTCATTACAGTTATTACACATTCGTGTCAACATATCACATAGTATAATGCCACATTTAAAAAAACTAGATCTTTGTATGAGTTTTGTATGAGGAGAAAAAACTCGAATAAGTTGAGAATATTTTCGAAAAGAAGAAAACTCTGTTCTCTAACATTAAAAAGCTAAATCGATTAAGTTCCTCAGACAATTCTTATGTAAGAAGTCAATATACTGAATAAATATTTGATAGTACAATCGTATGAGGATAAGCTTTTAAATGCACCTTCTCATCTTCAGACAAGCAGTCCTGATATTTTCGACATCAATACTTATAAATGCACAAGTTGGAACGATAATGTCTGTCTTGCATTTTGACTAAGGAACGAATCATGCATCCAATTTTTGTTCAATTAACGCATTTCGACTTAAATAAATATAACCATACCAATATTACATATATCCCCATTTTATAATTTATAAGCAATAAAAAGTTTTGTATAAGACCTGCAAATAATATTTTACAATATTTCAAAAAAATAGTAAAACTTATTTTACATTGAATAATATAACATGTAGTAAATATTTTATGACATTAGTCAAGTTTTGTGATGTTATAAGTAATGTTGTAAGTTGTACAAAAAACTATTGTGGGTAGCTTTTTATAGCTCACGTGTAAATATATTCTATGTGAAAGATAAGTAGTAATGTCATTCAAGAGACGTGAATGATGTCATTTTCTTTTATGAGAGTAACAGTAGTCATGATAAGCGCTCTTACTTAAAAAATGGCTTGCGTTCATTTACGAAAGTGTATTATTATTTCATTAATTAATATCTAAAAAATTGGGTTCTTCCAAAAGATGTGCCTACGTGGACTAATTAGGAGAGGTTTAGTGGGCAAATATGGACATCATATTCACTTCATTCTTATTTACTTCTTCCAAGAACCCAGGATTGAAACCATAGAGATATAAAGATATAGAGAGCTTATTGGATTCGTCAGAGAAATACGTCATTGTGTCAAGAATACAGCTGAACGAGTTTCTATGCTATGGAGGGAAGAGAAATGCATCTTTGTGTCCAAAATACAGCTGAACGATGTTTCTCTGCTAATTGGAGGGAATAAGCTATTTATATCTCTATGATTGAAAATCATTGCGCAATAGAATAACATTGATTCAAGTTTGTTATGATTTGCTCCTGAAACTGTCACTGCGATAAAGACTCTTAAAAATACCTCTTCTAGAGGAAACAGCATGACTGGACTGCGATCAGGGGTCAGCTGGAGTTATCGATAATTAAATGTCTCCTTCACTCTAACGTCTGGCATCCCTCCGTGTTAAGATCCCCAGAAAGGTAAATAAGTCACATTAGTATTATAATATCTAATTGGCATTATAGATTGTACTTTTACATCCGCCGAAGGGTATTGTTTCACTGGCGTTGGTTTGTTAGTTTGTTGGTGGGTTGTTTGTCAGCAGGATAACTCAGAAAGTACGGAACGGATTCGGATGAACTTTGTGAAGTGGTTGGCA
>CP045893.1:5121109-5156702 GCA_013387185.1 Caligus rogercresseyi
GGGAATCATAGATGGTTTCGCCGTCCTAATCTAATGGTTTGACGTAGTTTGTAAAACATGAAAGTGAGAGTCGAACCGAATCCCATTGTCGTTGATTATGGAGACATATGATGCAAACAATCAAATGCTGGACTCATTCATCAAGGAGTTGTCTAATATTTAATCTAACTATCATAGAAAACAGTATATGAGTATTCCTATTTACCTACACTGAGGCTGATGTATGTCAAAGACACTATCAATCTAGTCATGAGATTCTCACAGAATTATTGAAATAGTTTTCAACGATGGTGACAAAATAAATACATGAACCTTTCGCATGAAGTTACTGAGACTAAAATAAAGATGAACGAATTAAATTACATTCATATGAATTCCAATTATGATTTCCCTATTTCAAAGTTACATTACTGTCTCGTTTCTTTTGCTCCTAAGACGTACACATACGGCCTAATTTGTCCCTGAACAAGTACCCGCAAAAGCTTTACTGAAGATACCACCTTTGGTTTCTCCTCAAACTTTGATCCCTCTTAAACCCATGAAAGGTCCATGGTCAATAGCACCTTACGAGATAAGTTAATTAGTTTAACATCTAATAAGAAAAAGACAAAAATTGTATCGGAGTCACAATATTAGGACGTTATTAGAACTCATTACTTATATTCCCTATAGGCATGACTAATTACACTTCACTTCCCACATGAATTAAAGGAGCAAATGCTATGAGGTTAGCATGAGTCAAGCAGCTCTGTAGACTCATTATATGAAATTAAGAAATTATTATTTTCTCTTTGTTCTCAGCCCACGCAAACACTCGCTTATGAACAATTATGAGGGCAATTATTCGAAAATCTACAAGGTTCACATCACTTATTTGATGTAACATGTTTTATAAGTATACTTCATAGAGGGGCTCGTTTGTTCTTTGCATTCAATCATTGAAAGAAGTAGGTGGTGCATCTGTAGGATAACAGTTTCCTTTTTTTACAACCTAAATGTTGCTCATTGGTCGTTTTAAAAAACAAATTTTTAAGGATATTAAGTTCCATTTCTCTCTCCTTTTCAACAACATTATATTATAAAATCATTCAATTTTATTTTTTGTATCATTTTCTCATTCTGGATGAATATTTGACATTACATCAACTCTACCGTTTATAATATGGTTTCTTGCACTGAAGAAAATATTGGTTTCCTATGTACATTAAAAGAATAAGAGTGAACAAAAAAAGACGAATACTAGTGGAAGAATGATCTGTTAATGCCTTAAATATTTATAAATATTATAAACTCAGTTGTTACTTCCTCGGTGCGTCCAATCGAGAAAAAGAATCGTCTTTTTATGTCCTTTTTCAATATCGTCAACATCAAATTAAAGTTTGCTCACGTGAGACGCAATGCACCACTTTCTTTTAATGCTTTTAGCAGTATTATGTAAGGTTATATATATATATATACCTGTACCAGCAGTATATATTTTTTACCAAATTCCAGATCTGCCTCGTTGTTACTGTCTAGATAGTATTCAAATATGCATACCAAATCATAAATATATACACGTCTAGAGAAACATTAGTTTCTGTTTAATATGTAAATACGAAACCTCATTGTACGTAAGCTATTTTTATGACATGAAAGCTCTCTTGATAAATTAATTATCATCATCTTCCTATAGCCATTAGTATGTATTATGAAATATTTGATTTCTCTCGCTTTAAAATATTTATTTATTTAGTTCATACATGAATATAACATTTATTCAACTCATTTTAAAAATAAGAAAGTTGTGATAAAAAATTTGACATTAATTAACATTTTATTGGGAAAAATAAATAACATGGCGATAGGGCCTTTTTCGGGAGATTTCACCACACCAATAAAACAAAAACTCCTATAGCCCTCAAAATTATCCATTGAAACTTTCTTCAAAATCAAACGAATCGTTTGGGGGTTGGAGAAAAACGAAGCAACATAACTCTTATTTTATTAGGTTACATAATTAAAAATAAATGAATTAAAAAGAGTTATTTTTAAACCAATTAAAACTTATCATTGTGAACTCAACCTACATTTACTCGCCCTGAAGTAATGTAAACACAAGTGCATCCTAAGATATATATTATCACTTTAAACTACTTCGGTTAACAACAAATAATAATATTCCTCACGCTTGAATGAATGTCTACCAAGGCAGTTGTTAATTATATCGAAATGCAATAGTGTTACTTAATTATTATTACTTACGTCATTGCAAAGCCTGTAAAACGAAACCATATAACAAATGTCAAAGTTTTACACCATTTTTTATTTTTCCTTGACGTTAGTACTTCTAATCATACCTATGTTTACAATCTAGGACTTCACTGTAATTAAAGTATCCTTGACGCTTCTAAATTATTGGCCCATAAGACAAAACAAATATGACATTATTGTACACTCACAACATTACTTTAAAAATATTTATATACCTTGAGCGGGTGTCCATCTCTAAATGTCTTTGCATGTTTCGAGGTCAATTGAATTGTTAAAAAGGACATTAAGCCTAATAAATGTTAGCTGCTCTGCTTCGCAATGTTTGATTGATGGTTTTTATAACGTGTTTCTCTTATATGGCTACAAAAGAAAGGCTTAAGAATATATTTATTATAGTGATTTGAGTAGTAAAGTACAGCTGGTATTGACAATAATGGATCCAGAGGAGTTCAAATCCCCTGAGAAACGGTTATGATGATACGCTCCGGATTCAAGGATTGTGACATTACGATAGTTGTATGGTGAGAAACACTGTGAGAGCCATCACCTAGAGGAGACTTATTATAGTGATGAGGATCAGGCTTGTGGTCGTTCACTTTTTTAAATCGTTTAGTTCACTTTAATCATTCAATTTTTTACATCGTTCAGTTCATTGAATCGTTCACTTTCATATCGTTCACTTTTATAATCGTTCACTTTCATATCGTTCATTTTAATCGTTCACTATTAAAATATATATATATAATATATATATATATATATATATATATATATCATATATATATAAGGGACGTTTATTTTGTCTCTGTTTGTCACTTTTATTTTACTTACGACTGCGTTGTTATGTAAGGTGTCAATATTAAATTATGCAGTCTTGTCAATGATATACCAGCGAATGATCATAGTCTGTTGACAAAAATAAAACAATAATAAACACAAGTTTAATAAATATATCAATATTCATCATATATTTACTACATATATACACTACTATATATATTTAAAATATGACACATTTACATAAATATTATACAAAATGAAACTTTCTTATTAACACAGAGTAAAAGTTGTTCTTCGAAATGTTGGTCAGACATTTTCATCCTATTGTCTCTTAAAATTAATTTACCCCGGCTGAATAGTCGTTCAGCCGTGCTGAGGTTGGAGTAATGGTATTAAATTTTAAAAAACGTTCGTTATTTTTTTATAGGCCAAAACAGTTTCCAAATTTCGTGACCTGTCAGCTAAAAATCTATTAACCTCATCATCAGGTGTATCTTCGGATGATGGTTCCGAACAAAAAAATGAACTATTACCTTTTGACGATTCAATTTCAGGCGAATTCAACCCATCGTCCATGGAAGTTACCTCTTCCAGCAAATATTTTCGCCTATTTCTATTTGCTCTGAATTGAAAAGACGTATTTTGAATTCAGGCAGATAGCTCGTTGCAACGAGCATCTCCCTGGACTCAAAATACGAGTCAAAACGATGGTGTATTCCAAATGCTCGCGCGCTCTCAGACAAGCTAGCAGGGAAGTAGTCACTCTACTATATGGTAGTATCTCTATGACTGCAATCATACTCTTGATGCCACATCTGCTTAGCAAAAAAACTGATCTCAACGTGAACAAGATTAAACGGGAATACGTGGGAATTTATTTTACATGAATAAACTTGTACATATGTTATATATCATAGTTATTAAAGTGAACGATGAACGATTAAAAGTTAATTTTTTGTCGTTCATCGTTCACTTTTTCGAATTCATTCATCGTTCATGAACGATTTTTTGAACGATGAACGAGTAGCACTTTTGAACGATAACCCACAAGCCTGATGAGGATGTAGTGAAACGATAGACGCTCCGACACCTTGAGGCTTCGGATTTCGTGGAGAAGATGCAGAAAAAGATCAACGACGACCCAAGCCAGTCCTCCACCAAGGTGTCACAGGAAATGGGTAATTTGTCCGAGGGAACTCTCAAGCTGTATGTAAGCGTCGCAAGGGCAAAATATTTGATCATAATAGGAAGTGGCAATCAAAGAACTTGCAAGATTACACCAGCTTCAACGTCTGTGCCGTCTTTGCAACTTCTAACCATAGTGCTCAGTTGACAGGGACACCAACAGTCTGTATGCAACACCCTGGCCGAGTTGAAGACCCCCATCACCCTCGTGTCCAACCAGTTGCTCAAGGAACAGTTTAAGTTCGACTGCACCAGGTTCAGAACCGAATTATAGAAGGTCGTGCCTTCTGAGGACACCTACTTTGAGTAAACCTGAAGCCAGCGACTACACTATCATGATACTTGTTGAATTTTTCAATTGAATAAAGTCTTAAAGATTTTATGCATTGTTAAGATTTATTTTGAGAAAGTGTCAAATTTATCTTGCCGACTCTGTATATAGCGTTGAATCTTGGGAAACCCACTTACAAACATCACAATATTTGTTTTTATGATATAATTTTGAAACCTTTTACAAACTTTGCCCCAGGATTATAAAGCCATAGCTTTGATATTGGATACGCAAAGGAGCAAGATCTTACAAATAGTGTATGTAGAATATATGTATGTAGGTCCGTTGAAGCACTGCTATTTTTTAGCTTATTACATCATTATTCCTTCTCAGCAAGAGACAGAGCTTCGCCTTCTCTTCAAATATCCTTTCGTGTGTACATAGTGTTCTGCCCTGCTTAGAAACACAGTGGAAAATTAGTGACTTCGAAGCCTTTTTGTTGTTGTTAGAGCACGTTTGTAGTATTGTATTCGCATGAGGGATTTTCTAATTATTATATTTATTTGAAAGAATTCAATGGTTTGACTCATTGAAGGCCGGTGGAATCGTAATAGCAGTTTGTATTTACAAATATTCAATTTCCTAGACTTCCTTAATCCTTTATTTTGTATTTTTATACACCTATTTCTTTAAAGTATAAAAATGCTATCATCATATTATAATTATTTACAACAATATCATATGTAATTTGGATAATCATTTAAGAAAATAAAATTAATCTATGTAGGTCGTTCATTAACTTCTAACCTTAGGAAAAATTGTTGAATACATTCATTTTTAAATCACAAAAAGTGGTTAAAAATAACTGACATTTAAAAACTTTGATTCCTCTAACAAATAAAGTTCAAACCATATTGGAAGTCAAAGTATATTTATGAATATTTAAAATATTTCAATTTTTACTTCTTTTGTATCAAACAATGAAAAATATTACGAAAGACAATCATATCATTTTAAGTGAATCAAAATAAAGCTATATATTTCAATGATAAAAACTCACAATTTCCAAAAACAGTTTATCAAACAGCTGTTGTTAAAATATATTATTACAAATCAAATAGAAAATATGATATCTATATTATGATTCATCTTCTGCGTCTTAAAATTATTTGGACAAACTTGATATATAAGTGTTTGATAATATGGGTTCTTTATTTGTCTTGAACAAACAACTCCTTCTCGATCACTAAGCTGAACTGAATACGGCTCCTGACTACGTGGAAGTTGCCTTAATTATGTGAAATACTGAACAAGTCGGTTTTAGTATATTTTATACTCCTTGCGTTATGTATTAGTTCCTTGGTTTATTTAGGCCATAAAGACTTTAGTCGATTGCTTTAATCAAAAATCGCCGTTGTTGATGTTAAATAAACGAAAAAGGGAAAAACGTAATAATTTCTCGTACCCATTTTTTGGCCAAATATATATTTTTTATCTTTCATAAAAAAAGTATGATGTATTACGTAGATCGATATACGATTGAACAATCACTGGACATCTGCGCATATAAAGATAAATAAATGGACATTATGGTTTGAAATGAAATAAAATTATATCTGTTGATAATAAAAATTGTCGCCGTCTTCTTATCATAAATAGACTTGATAGTAGTCGTATATTTGATTGATTTTGTCAGAAAGACGACCTAAGCTGCCCACCAATGGCGATTTTTTTCACGTCGAATGCAGAATACCTTGCATACCAGGACTTGTCATTATCTATTATGAGCCTTGGACGCTGACGAAAGAGTTTGCGCTAATTTTATGTGTCATTAAGGCTTATACATTCAATGGCTTTAAGTTATACGAGGGCACTTTTAGAGCTTTTATGTACACCAAACGATGTAAGGAGTAAATAAATTAAGTGCACATATGTCCTCGTTGCAAACGTACAAATGATTAAATTGTTTTTGTAGCAAGAGTTCGAACCATGAACTGGACCGGTTCATGACTCAGGGCCGTCTCATCACTAGGAGGGAGTTTGTATATATATATATATATATATATACAGTCAACTTCGCCTAAGTCGAAATTGCATAGGTCGAAAAGTCGCCTAACTCGAATATAATCAAAAGTCCCATTTTTTCTCCATTGACATGTGTGTAAAAAAAATCGTACAAGTCGATTTTTGTAAGTCGATATTTCGCCTAAGTCGAACAGATATTTTGACAGTAACACATACATAAACAAGAAAATAACTTCGCATAAGTCGAAGAGGGTGCTCACTTTCCGAAACACAGCCCGCATGCATTGCGCCTGCCGTTCAAACTATGTATTACAAGGAAGCAGACTCAGATGGTTGAAGTGGAGAAAAATATTGAACACTTAAGAATTTGATTTTGAAATTGTGTCCTCGCCCACCTGCTGCCTCGCCGATGATTTTCGACTGCTGTGAGCGAGTGCACACACACACGCCTACCTGTATATCGAATTTTTCTTCGACTTAGCAATCAAAATTTGTAAGTCGATTGTTTTTGCACAGTCCCGAGAGAATCGACTTAGGCGAAGCTGACTGTATATATATATATATATATTGGCGGCATTATGAATCAGTGAGAATATAGTTATTTAAGTGTTAACACGTCCGTAGTTTTATTATGACTAAGAGTACGACACAGTTTTAAAACTATAGTTTCGGGGAGTCGATAGATTCATGAATTATGGCGTTATTTAAGGAGTCATTTTTACTGTGAGGATGTTTTAGTAGTATATTGTATATCCGAATAACTATACAAAATAATATATATTCAAGTTCTATACTGTATATAAATGAACTTCTTATTAAAAAAACCTTCTGTACGTGATTACATACGTCACACTTTGTTTTAGCAAATAGGTTCAAAAGTAGATAAGCAAATATGCATGTGCACTAATTGGGACTCTATAGGGTTAATTGAAAAGTATACATTATTATCTATTGCTTAGCAAATGTAAGGGTGCACTGTAGTTCAAGGAAATTTTGATAAACCTTATATTTTGCTTAGTTTTTTTTGTATTTAGTATCATATATTAGACTTTTTTTAAATATATTTTTAGAGAATATTTTAAAAAAAGTATGTCGACAGATGATTTAATTAATATTAGATCAAATAATCACCTATCCACATGTGCATAATTATTGATAGGGGTAAGAAACAGATGGTGCTTTTAAAATGCTATTGATTGATTCACAAATAAAAGGAAATATAAAAAAGAAGTTGGTAATACGCATTAAAGTTATTACTTCACTCGCAACGGCTGTTAAGGAATGGACATCAATTGAGTGAGAATAATAATATCTTTAAAACACAAATTGTCTCTTCTCTTATATCTACATCCATGCCATTTGCAAATCCTTATTATATATATAAAGCAACAATTCATACTTAGGAAAAAATAAAGTGTATTTCATCATACCTGCCGATAAATGAATCACCATTATAACTATTAGACGTATTAAAGAAAGAAAACAGTTTTACCAAAGGAAAAAAAACCATGTTTAATTGTTAGTTTGCAATGACATCTTTTTCCCGATCTCTAATTATTTTTAAATCACTTATTTCATTGAAAAGGACCTTTAAATCATTTTTTCTGTTACGGAAGGTCAATTATCCTTTTTTTTTTTTGGGGGGGGGGGTCAAAATGGGCGGACGAGTAGTTAATTTAAAGCCAAATATTTAAGATTCCATTAATCCTTATATAAGTAAATGGACAAGGTTCCATATATGTTGAGTGAACTAATACATGCGATTTCTCTTTTGTGTTTACTCAAACCAATCCCTAGAAAAATTCAACTAAGACTGACAAACATAAATAAAACCCTTTTGAGTGGTTCCTTCCCATGAAGGCTAATATCTCATTTTTATAAGTGCCAATAGCTTTTTACGCATAATTAAGCTAGTTCATCATTTATATGTATTTTTATAGACCTACCTATAATCTAATATATCTGGGGACTTGATGCCAAACGAGAATCCTTTTCCAATGGGTCAATTATCTTTTTCAGATCATTTATAAGTTTTTTTCCTCTCTCTAAAAAAAATACTCTAACAATGTCTTCTGTATATTCAGTTTTTGGATAAGACAATACTTTAATGTTAATGATATGTTTTCTTCTCTAATAGTAAAATAATATTTAATAATAATTGATATATATATATATATATATATATATATATATATATAGTGAAGTCATAACATTCACATGAGTTTTTTTTGGGGAATATAAGTGATCAAAAGTCTTTTATAAGTTTCTTTATGTTTATATTTTCCTATATCATTTATATATAACTTTGCAGGAGGCTTAATGCAAATATTCAATCATATTGTATAAATACTTCTTAAATGAGAGGGAAATATTGTTCAATTTACCGATATTTAATAATTATTTATCCGTGAAATCCTTGTTACTTCCAATGTACTTCAAAACTTTACTAAATTTTTAAACTCACAATTTATTTCAGAACCATGAACGTATAATTGAAGTTAAACTAACCCAAATTCATATCCTAGGATGAAAATACATTGACAACAGTTTTGTGTTATGCAAAGGTATTTTTATAATTTTTGCAAGGTTTTCAAATTCTCAAAGTATGTATAAATGACCTAGCCTTATCAGATGACTCTAATTTATTTGACCGGAAGGGACAAAATACAATTTGTTTTCATCACGATGTCTGTTGTTATGTGGATTTTTTTTTGGCAGAAGATATAATAAGCTCAGCAAATATGCATTTGAAGAGGATACAAAAATGTGGGTTGTTAGGGTTTAAGAGATGATAAATAAATTATAAGATAAGTATTCATGTTTTCCCATTGAACCAAAAATACTTATGTCGTAACCTTTGATTGAGATACCGTTCTCAATAGGTTGAGAGATACCGTGTCTTCCATTGACCTATGTCCTAAATGACGTGAATGGATGCTATCGTATTATCGAATGTATGTTAATTTACTATCAAAGTTGGGTAAGTATTACGCAAGGATAGGAAGAGGAATTTGTACTGCAGTAAAAGCAAATATATATATCAAGAAATTTCAACAATAAAAAGCAATATGCTATGAATATTAGGGGAAGTATGTATAAGCTCCCAGTAACATAAAATAAATAGGTTAGTTGAATTGAACCTTACATTTTTGTTTACAAAAAAATGTTAAATAAATATTGTCGAAAGTTATGATCAGCAAATAATCATTATAGAATTAATAATACATATATGACTAACTCTGATAAACATACTACTCAAGGAAAATATTAGATGTTATAAAGCTGCTTATAGCATTTGTTATAGATATTTATTTAAGTTTCGATCGTAAAATATTGTATTGTTAGACCTCTCAAGAAGAACTGCGAACTTGCCTTCTGCAGTATTAGATTAATCGTTGTCAAGCCAAATACAACAGCGCTCAAGAACGTGCGTATATAACATGCATATATTTTTCCTATAACGAACACAAATTTATCATATTTTTATTCACTAAGTTCTTCATTGTATAAACAAATATTATTTATACAAGGATGTAAACAAAAAATATGTATATATATAAGTATATACTTTATATAAATTATATATACATACATATATATGCACTCCTTTAACACTTACTAAATAAATGCTAGTATAAAAGTTTTTCATACTTAGGTCTATTAACAAAGTTGAAATATACCAATTGTTTAAGTGGTTAAAATTTTCTTAAATTTGATTACTTCTTTTGTGCACAAAAAAAACACAATCGATTTTTATATGGAAAGAAATGAGTTTTCTTGCCTTTCAATATAGATCCTACTGTGTTGAATAAATGAAATACAAAAAATATGATAATATCTACATCAAAGTCAATTTATTTAGATCACGCAAAGTTCCCACATGATACGAAACTGTTAAACTAAAACTACAAAAAAAATTAAAGATGAGTCTGAAGAATATTTCATACATGTTACACAAGAGTGACTAATCATTCTTACAGTCCATGAAGTATTGCATAATTCTGACTTCAAGTAATATTTTGGTACTTTTGTAACTCTTTGTGAATTGTATGGTTTTGGAACCTCTATGAGCTTCTATTGTTGTCTTTGAAGCCTGAGTAGTATAAGATTTAGCTAATGTTAAGCTACATCTAATGGTTAATCACTCGTTTGAACAAATTTTAAATAGTCAAATATAAACATATTAGTTCGTTTTAACCGTTCAAATTGATCCCAAAGTTTAGAAATTGTTTGTGCAATAGAAATAATGATATTTGTAAATCAATTCTTATATATGTATAAAAAGTTTTATTCCAAGAGTTGATAGATTACTTTATAATGCCACCACACTATTATAGGATACAATTTTAAATGTTTTTGAAATACTTCATGCAAATATTTTGTGAACCGTCAGAATAATTTTATTGAATCAAGCTTTTATATGCTCAAGTTATTCACCAAATAAACGAGGCAAGATTACTCAAAAAGTACTAATATTTAATAAGAAAGTAGTGAGCTAGCTATAAAATTTATTTAATTATATATAAATAGTATGAATGTTTTGCTATTTGCTATATCTTTTTGTGCTCAAAAGACTGGTGTAATGTTGTCCTTCTATTGAGCCCAATGAATGCAAAGGATAATTTCACGGAGCAACTATTCTATTCCTCCCCAAAAAGTAACAAAATCGTACTTACATATATAAGATAAAATGATTTTTTTACTTCACACTTTATTATTATTTTTAGAGACAAAAGCAAAAAAATGCCTCAAACAATGCCTAATTCAGGAGAGTGAAGTAGTGCTTCAGAGGAAGTGTGATGACTTTCACTTTTGAGGGCTCAGTCTCTCAATATTGATAATTCCTCATTTAAAAACCCTGGCTTCTATGGAATTTAGTAATAAGTTATAGTGCTATTCATATCCTAAGGGATGATGCAATTCCATAAAAATGACCAAAACAACAGTAATACATAGGGATAACAAAAAAATTCCCAAACTTACAAATACAAAATATTTTTGGTATTTTTTTTTCTTATTTACGCTATACAACAAAATATTGTCTCGTTCAAAAATATGGTGAATTAAAGAGGAGTATGAGCAACCCGATTCCAGATATTGCCTGTATGATATCAAATTATTCATGTTCAGAACGTTTCATGTCATACATCTATCTATCCATCCTATCTATATATATATATATATATATATCACACATTTTTTTTTAAAGAATTTCCAAAAGAAAGTGGGGACGGTTTGTTTTTTTTTAGAAAAGAATCTACAAAAAAAGTGAGGATGACTTTTTTCAGAAAAGAATTTCCAAAAGAAGTGATCCGGGTTTTTTTAAGAAAAAAAATCTCCACAGTAAGTGGTGACGTTTTTTTTTAAAGAAAAGAATCTCCAAAAAAAGTCGTATGTTTTTTTTTTCCGATAAGAATTTCCAAAAAAGTGAAGACGTTTTTTTTACAAAAGAATCTCACAATAAGTGGGAACACTTTCTAAGAAAAGAATGTCTAAAAAATATTCTCAGAATAAGTGATGACGGTTTTTTAGAAAATAGTATTTCGAAAATTTCTTGTATTAAAAATATACCTTTTGAAGGCTATATTAAAGTTTTTAGAAATTATATGTATGTCTTTTTTCGGCAATTTTTTTAAAACAGATGAAAGTATACTATACTTTGACAAATAATTTAAGTTCAAGATTATCCACAAATGTTAACATTGATACAACCTCCAAAAAATATTGAAAAGGAACTAAATCTGAAGAATAATTTGATTCATACTAAATGCCATTTAATAGCTCCCTGATAAATCAGTACAAGTAGTATTAAATAGTCGTCTTTTATACGGCCGGTATCTTTAAAGTAGGCCGTTACTTATTTATTTATGATAAAATAATAGTTGTACTATGACTGAATTAAGATATAATTAATCAAAAACAAGTATTGAACTTGAAATAATCTTATCAATAAATAAAGAATAACCTAGAAACTGTGATTTAATATATGGATTAAATTTTGACTGCATCTGTTATGTAATATTTGTAAAAGAAAAGAAAATTTGCATGAAGCATCTGTGTCCATACATCGATATGAAAACTTCTACTCCATTCAATTTCATGGTTTAAAATCAATCAAGACTAAGATAAATTGAAGTTTAAAAGATTCAATTTTATAGGCCTTCAAACGCCAAGATAATTTTTGTAAAGCTTTTGTGGTATTCGATCTTCTTCCGCAAAAAGCGTTAGTAATTAGCAGTACACTTGTTTATTTGCCAAAGCTTTACGACTAAGAAGTTAGCCTCTCACTATTAGTCCTAAGATCATTCTTGCGTATATATACATGGCTCTGGACTTTAAGATCCCCTGTATATTTGATGAAAGATGGAGTTGGGCGGTCGATAAAGTTAGTTACTTCCTTTGTGTCCCTCGCTTATATATAGTATAAAAGTACTTCTAAAGAAATTCAAGGATTTAAGTAGAAAAGCTTATGGTTTGTTAACCCATGGTTTTAGCTTGTAATTTATTTTATTAGACTTGGGGTTTAGTGTTTGTTCATATTTGATATTAAAATTTGAAGCTCAAAATGTTTAATGGGGTATTTTTCATTATCAAAATTAATGCTCATATACTTTTTTTGTATGATTTGTGTAAAATGTTTGTGAAATACAAAAGTGTATACAGCATATGTTTGACCCTTTTTACTTTAGGAAGAAATGAATAAACTTGAAGCCTTGCTAGATAATTCAACTTATTTAATTTTTCCTCCTTCTGTGTCTTATGGCTTCATCTCAAGTTCTTCCCTTGCTAGACAAACTGGGAACTACGTCTTAAATATTTATCTTTTGTTATTTGTGAATGGTGTCGGACCTCTTGACAGCTTTATTTGTTTTTCTCCAAAACGATTGCCTTATAATACTTCTTCTTTTTGTAAAAGGAAATCCCTCATTGTCAGGGAGTAGTAACAATATTGCTTACATATATACAGTGCCTTGGGAAACATTCATCCGGTAAATGTGTCATTCAGTAGTGTAAGCAAGTCCCATAGACAAATTGTCGCTATCTTTGTTCTTGTCCAAGGTTAACGCTAAGGATACATATAAGAGTAGTTCTAGCAAACTGTGAAATCAACATGTTGTTTCAGTTGTTAAAACTTTAAAAATATAATTATATCACTTAAAAAATTTCAAAGTAATTTGCTTTAAAAACAAAACATAAATAGACATTGTAGCCTAAAATTATACTTCAATAGAAGGACATACACCATTTTAACTATGATTGAACATAACCAAATAACTAGAGGCATATATACACTCAGAGAGTGCAAACCTCCGGCCGTCACGGGGTCCTTATGACCTTCCGAGGCGGATTTTTCACGACTGGGGCGGCTAGAGGACTGGGGACCCTCCCCCTCGACGGAACTTCCGAGGGAAGACGCTCCCGGCACCGATTCCACAGCACAGCGACATCTATGGCAGAGTAGGCTAACTTGAAATATTTATTAGTATTTAACTCATTTTGCATCTTCATTCTGCCAATTAGATGCCCAAAATTAATCACTGTTACTTTGGCATTTGAACAACTCCACAAATTGTTCATCCAAATCTGTTCCGTACTTTAAAGTAATTGCGTTACAAACAAACCATAAAAGACAGTTGTAAACAATACTTACTTCGGCGGAAAGGAACAATACCTCCTTCGGCGGAGGTAATAAAAATAACTATAAATATACACTCAGAGAGTGCAAACCTCCGCCGTCACGGGGTCCTTATGAGCCTTCCGAGGCGGATTTTTCACGACTGGGGCGGCTTAGAGGGACGGGGGAGGGTTCCCCTTGACAGAAATTCCGAGAGGAAGACGCTCCCGGTACGCGATTCTACAGCACAGCGACATCTATTGGCAGAGTAGGCTAACTTGAAATATTTATTAGTATTTAGCTCATTTTGCATCTTAATTCTGCACTCAGAGATGCCAAAATTTAATCACTTGTTCCTTTTGACATTTCCAACAACTCCACAAAGTTTCATCCGAATCTGTTCCGTACTTTTGAGTTATCCTGCTGACAAACAAACCAACGCCAGTGAAAACAATACCTCCTTCGGCGAGGTAAAAATGCACAGAATATACTTTAAAAAATGATAATCAATAATTAAAAGAATATCATTTTGAAGTTTTAAGAATGCGACTTAAAATTTTTTCTTTTTATATGCCCCATAGTCAGTGTGAAGATCTATTTATCCGTCGCCATGACGAAACAAACAAAAAACCTTCTTTTCTCTTTTTGAGTATAATCAGTTGTTTATTAACACAAATGGTTCAGTTCGGAGTAGTCTTAAAGATTCACAAAATAAATGGATTGGGCTTTAATAAAACTATTATTCTCTCTTAATTCATGGTCCTTCCTCAACAGCACCTGGGAGGGAAGTGATACTTTATTCCATAATGTCAGCTGTTTTTTCTTCTTCTTTCTTCTATCTCCTTTTTTTCACCAATCAGATTTTAAAATTATTTCATTTTCCCCATCTCTTGCTATAGGTCGCCATAATATTTTACTATGTATAAAAATACGCAGAGGAAGATGCCTAAAATAGAAAATAAGGGACACCAATGAGTGAAAAGGAGGGAGTTCATCATAAATATCACTGTAGAAGTGTTTTTCATAGTGTTTTTGGATCGAACAAAATAAAGTGCGATGTTCATAATTAAGTTAAATAAATGAATAACCGCCATTTAATGTGAAAATTGGTAAATGAAATACATCCATAAAATGTAGATTACTTTAAGAAATTATCTGTATGAATGATCAATTCTCGAATAAAACTATTTGTTACACGATAATTCCCACATCTTTTTTAATATTAAATAAATAATTTTCCAAATCAGGGGTTCTTCTTGACTTTGTCTTATTATAATAGTGCTTTAATTTAACAAGAAGTTTATACGTGGGATCAACAATAAAGGCTTAACCCCTTCAAATGGCCGGAGGTACTATTGGGATATCACGTATAAGACACCACAATATTATTTATAAAAATGTAGGAGAGGGAAAACTATTAGTATAAATGGTTCGTACTTTAAAAGGAGTTATTTGCTCATTACAGTTATTACACATTTGTGTCAAACATATCACATAGTATAATGCCATATTAAAAAACCTAGATCTTGTATGAGTTTTGTATGAGGAGAAGAAACTCGAATAAGTTAAGAATATTTTCCAAAGAAGAAAAAACTCTGTTCTCTATCATTAAAAAGCTAAATCGATTAAGTTCCTTCAGAGACTTCTTATGTAAGAAGTCAATATCTGAATAAATATTTGATAGTACAATCGTATGAGGATAAGCTTTTAAATGCACCTTCTCATCTTCAGACAAGCAGTCTCTGATATTTTCGACATCAATACTTATAAATGCACAAGTTGGAACGATAATGTCTGTCTTGCAATTTGACTAAGGAACGAATCATGCATCCCAAATTTTTGTTCAATTAACGCATTTCGACTTAAATAAATATAACCATACCAATATTACATATATCCCCATTTTTATAATTTATAAGCAATAAAAAGTTTTGTATAAGACCTACAAAATAATATTCTACAGTATTTCTAAAAAATAGTAAAATTTATTTTACATTGTAATAATATAACATGTAGTTAAATATTTTATGACATTAGTCAAGTTTTGGGATGCTATAAGTAATGTTGTAAGTTGTACAAAAAACTATTGTGGGTAGCTTTTTATAGCTCACGTGTAAATATATTCTATGTGAAAGATAAGTAGTAATTTCATTCAAGAGACGTGAATGATGTCATTTTTCTTTTATGAGAGTAACAGTAGTCATGATAAGCGCTCTTACTTAAAAAATGGCTTGCGTTCATTTACGAAAGTGTATTATTCTTTCATTACTTATTATCTAAAAATATTGGGTTCTTCCAAAAGATGTGCCTACGTGGACTAATTAGGAGAGGTTTAGTGGGCAAATATGGACACTCATATTCACTTCATTCTTTATTTACTTCTTCCAAGAACCCCAGGATTGAAACCATAGAGATATAAAGATATAGAGAGCTTATTGGATTCGTCAGAGAAATACGTCATTGTGTCAAGAATACAGCTGAACGATGTTTCTCTGCTATTGGAGGGAAGAGAAATGCATCTTTGTGTCCAAAATACAGCTGAACGATGTTTCTCTGCTAATTGGAGGGAATAATCTATTTATATCTCTATGATTGAAAATCATTGCGCAATAGAATAACATTGATTCAATGTTTGTTATGATTTGCTCCTGAAACTGTCACTGCGATAAAGACTCTTAAAAATACCTCTTCCTAGAGGAACAGCATGACCTGGACTTGCGATCAGGGGTCAGCTGGAGTGATCGATAATTAAATGTCTCCTTCACTCTAACGTCTGGCATCCCTCCGTGTTAAGATCCCCCAGAAAGGTAAACAAGTCACAATTAGTATTATAATATCTAATTGGCATTATAGATTGTACTTTTTACATCCGCCGAAGGAGGTATTGATTTCACTGGCGTTGGTTTGTTAGTTTGTTGGTTGGTTTGTTTGTCAGCAGGATAACTCAGAAAGTACGGAACGGATTCGGATGAAACTTTGTGAAGTGGTTGGCAATGCCCAAAAATCAAGTGATTAATTTTGGCATCTTGAGTGCAGAATTAAGATGCAAAATGAGCTAAATACTAATAAATATTCAAGTTAGCCTACTCTACCAATAGATGTCGCTGTGCTGTGAAATCGGGTGCGGGAGCGTCTTCCTCTCGGAATTTCCGTCGAGGGGAACCCTCCTCAGTCCCTCTAAGCCGCCCCAGTCGTGAAAAATCCACCTCGTTAATATTGCTTCTGACCCATGTTAGGACTATAACCTACCTATATAGGAATTATTTTGATGAAAACATATTTATCCTAAAAATTATTTAATTAAAAGCAATAATTGATACTATTTCAACGCTACCTCCTTAAATCGTCATAATCATGAACTTATTTCGTTATTATTTATTTATGAAGTATAAGGATATTAAGGGAATTTGCGTTGAGATTGTGTCCATTATTGCTTTTAATTAAATAATTTTGGGATAAAATATGTTTTCATCAAAAGAAGTTCCTATATTTTCTACGTTTTTTTTTCATATTAATGTTTTTCCAAAAAATATACTAATAAAAATGACTTTATTTAGTAGCTCTATTCACAATTTATAACATAAGAGTTTATTTGTGACGTCACACTCACCTCTCTGCGCCAGCAGGGTGCACTCCTTCTGTCTGATATTATTTATCTCTATGTATCTTTTCCCTAACATTCTAGAGGAGGAGGTTGGAATTTTCTAAAATGAGGACATGATGGGACAAGGATTCCTTCGACGCTGACTCCGACATGCCTTCTTTAACCTATGGATATGGGATCTTCTGGAGCTTTCAAGATAACTCTGTCTTACAAAGTGAAACCATGGAAACTCTTTGGCTAGGATTTCGTGCATCAAGGTTCCGTGAGAAGCCTGTCCATCTTTGTTGGAAGACTTTGTTGAAGGAAACAGGAGAGAGGAGCATTCTGGGAGCTGAAAATTGTAATGATCCGCGATGTCATCATTTAGCGGAGGAAAACCTTCTGTTGGATCTCTGCAAAGTGAACTTGGGTGTGATGGCTTTTATATATGTGCCCAAGTTCCGCTCCGAGTGAAATCTGTCTGCAGCTCATCTGCATATTAGTCTCAGATCGGAACCTGAGGCGGACGCAAGAGCACCTGGAAAACCTCTTGAAATAATGACTTCATCTGAGGATTCCTCGGGGATGCATCCGCCCTTTCGGAGCTGAATGGGTCCTGCACTCCAAGGAGAGCTGCGTTCACGAATCCTCCCTAAAGAACCTATCTTTGAGAATCCTTTAAGATCCTTTGCTCTTCGGCTACAAGTCTGGACGGCTAGAGCGGATCGGGCAGAAGTATGATCCGTAGGAACGGCCAATACTTACAGGATTGTCAAATGTTCCCACTCTGTTGGGATTCTTTTGGAAGAGCACAGATAGCGATATTGATGTCTTGGCAGTTTCCTTTCTGTGATTTTGATATAAGAAGGAGAATCGGTATATTGGTTTGTTGAGACCGTTGCAGCTAAGAGTTTAGCTTCAACCGTTGTGTATGCACTACCGCAGATCAGCGGAGGAAGCTTTGTATATTTATGAAGATTATGAAATATGTATCAATTTTTGGTGTGCTCCATTCATTCAATACTATACAATAAAATCTCAATGTATCAGATGTCCAATATATTTAAGAAAATGGACTTACAAAAATAAATTAAAAATGTATTTTTGATCGTTTTGCTCCTTGAATATTCTACTACAAATATTCTTGGATAAGTAAATATTTTTGGATACAAAAGACAATTGAGTTCTTTGTATCCTATATAAATATAGATGGATTAATTGCAAAAAGTATTTTTTTTCTTGTGCTGAATTGTGTCTTAAGACCTATGATAAAGAAAGATAAAATAAATTTATTAATTTGGAACCATACAAAATATAGGTAAAGAAGCAATCTATGTATAGATTGTTTTGTGCAGTGTTTTTGAAGAACTAAATAATGAAGTTAGAAAAACTAGCTTTTTAATATGTAGTTTTTCAGTTATACGACTATCAATAATTATTGTAATTTTCAAAGCTTGCATCAACATAAAAGTTGTTTATTGATTTTTTTGGTTTACTGGGTATGAACTCGTTCATTTTGTGTTTTTGTGAATAAAACGAGCGAAACATTTAATGGTTTTTTTTTTGAAAAATGATTATAATCATTTTTCAAATGCATTAACAATTGATAAAATATTTATTTCTTAACGAAACCTTTAGTTGCAGAATGGTGTAAGAGCACCAAAATCAATTGACATGCGTCCTCATAATTTGAAATAAGGTAATTAAGGATCTGAATCATAAGCCACAATCTTAAACAAACAGAAAGATATACGTCAATGGAAATCAAGTGAGGCTTGTATTTGTACTATGATAAGCAAAAATGAAACAATCGAGAAAACGCAGAAATTGAATTTGGGAGTAGCTAATAAAAAAATAAAAGTTATTCTTATTAAATGCCTGTAAATGCAAAATAAATGGTCATTGTAATTTTTTAATTTTTTCAAAGGGAACCGTCTATTTTTATCTCAGAATTGTAGCAATAAAGTTTTTTTAATAGTTGTAGCTAATTTTCCTTTAACTTAACAGGATATTTAACTTCAGCATCCAAATGATATAAATAGGATATACTATTCAAAACAACGCGATACTTCAGTGCAAAATTTCGACCTTACAACTGAGAAAAATAATCGGTTTGTTTTCGCAACTATACGATAATTACAAAAAAAAACAATTACTATGGTAATTCTCTAAATTTATTTCAATTAATTTCATGAATAATACTGTCATTTTTTTCACGCAAACATTTTCGTTGATTTTTTTATGATCAAGTTTTCTACTCCCTCCTTGTATCCTACAATAATAATTGGCCAACCCAAAACTTATCCCTTGGACTCGTGTGTGGCCCGTGATAAGTTTGCTTTGGACTGTACATATATATCTCTCTCAAAGCTCACGTAAAAACATAATACTAGAAAATAGGGCGTTAATTTCAAACTACGAAATAATCGTCACATTATATTCAATTTACTTCATTGGAAGTCGGAGGGGGATACCAGCGAAAAGAAGTTTGAAGAACTCTGCAAGGCAATGTGAGCGAAGCCTTCCCTCTCTGAGGAGTCCGTCCTCCCTGAACGCTTCCACATGAGCCTATCGACGCCTTCATGGCCCGCTTGAAAAGGAGGCAGTCGGCAGTTTGGGTGCCTGATTATTCAAAATATATCGCCTCACAATATTATTTCATACATTCTTAAAATAAGGAGTTTCTTTATTAAATTAATATTTATAATGGTAGAGGGATAAGAAAACGTTTTTATGATGTAAATATTCACTTTTTTCCTTTGAGATAAATATATTCTACCCGACATTATGTTTACAGATAATACGTTTTTAATAAATTTATTTCCAAAAAATCCAAAGTATTTGTGTTAAAAACAAAACATAAATAGACACATTCATGTCTAAAATCATAACTTCAGAGAAGAATGATTACAATTAGTACAAATACTAAAAAATAACCTAAAATGACACCGTACATACTTAAACAAACGGTTCTCTATTATTTTAGCTAAAAATCGCTTGAATTTTTCAGAATCCGGAGATAAATCATTAAATGAGATAGGGAACTTGAGTGGACCTCCTCCACGAATCGTTGTGAAGAGAATAAGTTGTTCCGTTGTATATGACAAAAATCTACTTGCCATAACTTTATGGCAAGACCATTTGCAACATGATTCCCTCTCAACAATACATACCAATGAATATGACCAAAACAAGACATATTATTGAATTGGAGGTATAAAGAAGATGCAGATCGTACAAATTATGGTGTCCACCGCTAGCCGTCCATATTTGGTCTGAACCAAAGATAATAGATAATACAAGATGCGCAGAACGCAATGTTTAGATTCCTCTGATTAGAAAAGAAAAACTGAAACGTCACAGATGACGTCACAGTATCTATTTGTTATTAAATAAAATCAAAGGTACATTTACAAACGGTGATTAATTTCAAAAGGAAATAAAAATTGAAACCCGGGAGCTCTCGGTGGAGGCGGAGCTGCAGAGGACGGCCACGTTGCTCCGGAGCTCCTAGATGCGTGCGGGCTACCAGCCAAAGGCCTCAGAGTCCCGTGCGGTGTTCAGGACTTCCACTTCCTCCCTGATGCTGAAGCTGTGCGTCCCCGGGTGGCTCGTGGCGGGAGGGAGCCTCCGGACGTTATTCCTTTGAGAGCCTTTACGTTCTTAGCTTAGTTGTCCTAGAGGTATTAGATACATAGGCAAATCGTAGATGTGATGACGTCACATTTTTTTATTGGAAATATCCTTCTTTGTTTACATGAGTTCTGCCCCCCCCTGGGTCTGAACTAAGATGTGCATATCCAATCGTACTTAAAGAGTGGGCTCACCTTTTGGATAAAACAGTGACATTGTCAAAGAACTCGCTTTATTATTCTCATATGTTTATAAAAATGGCGCCATTTCTTGACTTTTATTAATTATTTTTCACAAACTTTATTGACATTTATACATAACTTTGTATACAAAATAACTATCAACATGATCAGGTTATAAGTTCATAGACTAATCAAAATCGAAACATATGCTATTAAAATGATCCTCTGTTCATCATAACAACAACAATATAAACGATTACTTTGACAATGCATAAATTTAATTATCACATATCAACTAAATCATGTGATCAAGGAATGATCAAAATAGTGAAGACAAACGATGACGTAAAAACTTGTATCCCTTTTTTTTTTTTTACGCTCACTGAATCAATTACTGCTCTGATATTCTATCCAAAAATACATAGGCGAACTTTATTCGCTCAATTTATTCATTGTTAACATATGATGCATCACGATTACAAAAAAAAAAAATGGCCTCAAGCTAGGACACCAAACACTTAAACGTATGCTTTATTGATTTTATTAGAATCTTACTTTAACATTTTATTTGAAAATTGAAAAAAAAAATACATTATTGGCAGTCTTTTTTTAAATTTCCTAGGGAGTTTATATATTATAATATATATAATATATATATATATATCAGGAGACGATCAGGACACTTTTTTTCGCCGGGACTTAAATTTTTCAAGCCGGGCATTCTCAAAGTAACGACGTTTTTTTAGAAAATAATTTACCGAAAAATAAATTCTCGAAAAAAAAGTTACGACGCTTTAATTTTTTAAAAAATTCGTTTCTAAAAAAAGTCGACACTTTCAGAATGAAGAACGAACGAAAAAATATATATAAAATTTTATACAACTATATTAGATGAAGCAAATCATACCACGAATTTAAATATAATTTTAAAGAAAAATGTTGAAGTTCGAATTTGAATTTATCAATAAAACAAATGTATTATAGTGTTCGTATTCTAGATTAATGTTGCTTGAAATTAAGTGGTCGCATACAATTTATGGATATCGGACTGTTCTTCCTTTATCCTTTTTGTTAGGTTTCGTAATAAACAAATCATTTTTATTTATCTTTGAAACTCTCATTTAAGCCCTTGAAAACAGAAATATAACTTTCCTGGACTTCAAGTGTCACAAGTATAAATTCTCATACTTAAATCATCTTTAAAAGATTAAAATCCTCTTATTGGCTCATGATACTTGTTAATTATTGTTTTTTTCTTTCTTTAAGTAGTTAAAGAACGGCTCAAATGCGGGTATTCAAACTTGATAAGAATAGCTTCATCTTTTTTTAGTATAACATTATGCGAAGTAAAAATATTGTTTCTTGGTGCAAATTGTACAAAAAACTTTATTAATTTATCTTTATATGTCGCAATAACCAACTAAATTTTTTAATTTAGATATCACATAGATGTACATATATAACCGTAATAGGAGTTAAGAATTAACTTTATGTTTATGAATATATATGAACAATTGAATGCACGTATTAGATATGTCAAGGACATGTATGATACAAACAAGGAAGTGAATATCGATATTGATAGATTTTATTCTTATTCCAACTGGTTTGATACAAATGTACTTTAATATGGTATGTGACTTTAGTTGCATTATGATAAGTGGACCAACGACCGTTTTTTATTTGGTCAATGAAAAGTGCATATCTATGTATATGTAATAGGATTCGTCGTGCATTCTATTGAAAACTATTGTTTGGCCATATTTGTTCAAATAGTATAACAGGTATATTTTCCCTTTTTTCATCAAAGCACAACTGAATCATAAATAACAAAAATATCTGGTTAACAGCTTTGTTAAAATTACAAGGTACTTTTTATCATAATTATGATCTGGATAAAAGCCTGAATCGCGTGATGTTATATATTTTTCAGGCTTTATCAAGGCTTTAACATGGATTTGTCGGGGCTAGACTTAGTGCAAAAACAAAACTCCGGCGATTTTTAAATCGTATTTGTGTCAAACAATTTAAAAAATGCTGGAGAGTGGAACTGATATTTATCCTTCAAACATTAATGTGTTAAGTTCATTTCTCCGTTTTTTTTTACTTATGCGAAGCAAGATTTATTTTTGGTCCCTCAGCTGAATCTATCGAAAGACTATCAGGATTGTTATATAAAGCAATAAGAGTTACAAATAAATAGATGAATGTCCGTATATATATATATATATATATATATATATATACTGTGTGTTCCATCAGAAATGTAATTTTTTAACTGCGAATTAGAAGTATTTTAATTTGTGAAATTCTCTCAAAGATATATCATATTTAAGGAAAAAAATGGATTTTTTAATGCATTGATTGTCCTATATTGTTAGAGGCCCATCTTCTGAAGCCTTACAAAAGTTGCTAGAAATGAACACCTCCAGCCTGAAGACAGAACGATGCACGCTTCAGGACATTCTTGCAGACGTTTTTGTTCGTCACCTGACTATACTCTTCAGCAAAAGTTTGGACATATTGTATGAGAGACTCAATGAAATCTGATTTTCCATATAAACTCGTGTTTGTGCTGCAGTCCAGAAGTGGAAGTTCAAATAAATGGAGATCTGGACTGTGAGCTGGCTAGGGATTTTCTGCCTTCTGCTGATGACTTGGTCTTGAAACTTTCATTTAGAAAAGCTTAAGTTGTATTTTTTCAATGTGGTGGAGCGCCATTTTGCATCCACCAAAGTTGCAGAATAGCGCAGCCTGGGCCAAATTATGTCTTGGAGCAATCTCAGTTTTGAAACACCTTGTGAAGCAACTGAATTTCTTCAAAGAAATTCTGAATCCCTACTTCCGTTCTTTTTATTTAATTTTCATTGGTTTTTTCTTGTGGATGGAACCAGTTTTATTGAAATGAGCAATAACTCTTGTGAACTATATCAGCTGGTAATATTTCGCCAATCTTTCATAAACCTTCAAGGGGAGCATAAATTGTTGCGTATGTTGAGTGTTTTTTTTGATGGTGGTAACATTCAAAATAAATGTTGTACGAAAGTACAAAAAAAAAAAATGTGGCGTAATGTGAAGGAGAAGGTGTTTTGCCAAACTGCAGCATCATCCATTTCTTCTCAAGTTCAGAATTTTTTTTCAGATTGAAGATAATCAATACAAATTTTTAGATATTGATAAAAATCCCTCCTTTATGAACAAAATGATGCAAACATAATACAATTTAAATTATTTAAGTACTTCTAATTCGCAATTTAAAACTACTATTCTGATGGGACACACTGTAGTACCTATATATAGTATATATGGTTTTGGTTCCATCTAATGATATCTATTATTTAAAATATGTGTTTCAGTTTTTTCCTAGGATAAAATTTGAAAATGTATTATTCAGATATGTATTACATAACATATTGTCTAAGGTTTGTTACAGATATTTTACTTATTATGTAAATAATGAAGAGAAAAAGAATTAACAATGACTTTAGAAAAAAGATAATAAATATATATAAGTTCATTGGTACATTATGATTTGAAAAAAAATATAAATATGTTATATATTTATAAATAAAATACATATATAGGTATGTATATATAATGATAAGAAAACGAGACTTTAGCAGAGTAAAATCGTGTATTTCATTGATTTTTCATTTGACTTTCTTCTAAAAAAACAGGTGCTTATAAGAGTGCTCTCATCATACATTATTCATATTGAGTTACGGGTGCCTGTAAGGATTGGGATATTACTTGGACTTTCTCTTTGTTTGGAACTTGCTAAATGTGCAAAAGAAATTCATATATAGCAACTATTTTTTGGCATTTATATTTTTTGTTCAGAAGGGGATTTGATAAATTGGATTCACAAATCCATCTCTACATGTTGTCAACATCTCTCTTCACGACATATAATAAAAATATCCTTGAAGAAAAGTTGTTGCAGTACTCTTATATCATCCAAAGGTGGATTGATCATCATGGGAGTACGAAAGAGGTATACATACATACTTCCCTTAAAGCGACTACATGTCCTTTCAACGCTGGGTGATACTAAAGCGTTAAAGTAAAGTAGTGCATGCAAGGAAAAAGTAAACAAAAAAAATTGGCCAAAATTTGTAATTCCTTTACGTTAGATGTCGTTGTCCATGAAATTACGTCACAATCCTATTTAAAACCGGTTAAAGGGATTAAATTTGATGATTTGAAATATATCAAATAACTACAAGATAAAAAACGTCTCCAAATATGAATAATAAAAGGACTTTGTTATATTTTCAAAGAGCTCTAGCATAAAAGCGCCCCTTACGGACTTAAGAAGAACTAATATAAAGTCCAATTTTTCGGGGGAAAAAAAGGAAGAATTTTATGTTATGCATGCGCTACTTTACTTAAACTTTAGCTTATACGAGCCCATAAAATAGTATTGCAAATCTGAAAGCAATGATTCCAATATCCTTTTAAGCTCCCATAAAAAGTGATATTTTACGTTGATTACAGTCTTATTGTACTTAAATATTAGTATTGTTTTTATAATTTTTTATTGTGAATTTTTGTAAATATTTTTTTTGTAATTTGGATTTACGTAGAGTAATTTAGTTATGATTTAAGTTTACAGTGTTTACTATAACCTATCATTTTGTATTTTTTATTTTTTTAGTAAAAATATAATACTGAAAATACTATACGGTCGTATCTTATTTAAAAAAGGCGATGGTATCGAGGCCGCATTCTAATTGGAGTCCTTTTAAAATGCTTGGCATTGCGTCATGAGACTCGAGAATAAAATATTTAGAGTAATGAATAGCCACTCTTTGTTTTTTGAGCAAATCCACGGTGTTTCTGGGAAATTAAGTCTGTCATAGTTGTAAAGAAATAATGGAGATATCCTTCCATTTCTTTTGGTTTTTCAGACAATTCTCCCACTTAACCATACCTGAAAGGAAGAAATAGTAAGGTAATATAGAATAGCCTTATAACCGTATGTATGTATGTATGCCAAGCATTTACTTCATCTCTTTATTAGAAGGACTATATGTATTATCTCCAAAGTTCAAGGAATCTACATTTTTTCTATTAATCGCTCGAGACCCCAACTTTCATTCCTACTGCTATATCCATTTTCATTCCTAATAGACGTTGGAGTAATTGAATTTGTTTTTGTTTGATAAAATATGGCAAGGAATATCTAACGAACTTATTTTTACACTTTGAATCCCTGGTCAACAGTTGATTTTTATAGCTACTCAAAGTAACACGCTTACCGATGTGCCTGACGTACTACCAGACATATACACAAAAATAATACCAAAGTATAGTTTTACCCCATGTTTTATGATTACATGGTTAATCGCACAAAAATTTATTTATATATATATGTGTGTGTGTGGTGTGTATATACAGGGTGTAAATATGAAATCTGCTGCGACTTTAAAACAACATATATATGCGAGAAGAAACTGGTTAATATGCACTTTTTATGCAGAACACTATTAGGTTGCTATGTAAATCTTTTAACAGTTGATTTAGGGAGAATACCATTACTTGTCATGGAGAAAATTGAATTTTTCTTTCAAAGAACGTGATTGAAGGTGCGCCGTTGGTATGATGTTTGTCAATACCAATTTAGAGGTACATTTCCCGGTATACAGGGGTCCCGCTTAAGAGAACTTAACACAAGGCTAAGATCACAAGGGACCCCTAAATGGTCATTGAGCGCAAGAACAAAGAGGTTGAAGACGCCAGGAAGCTCAGGGACGTCGACTTCATTAACAAGTGCAGAAGATGGTTGATGAGGATCCTAACAAGTCCATTCGTCGAATGTCTGAGGAATTGAACTGCAGTCACACCTCTGTGAAGGACTGCATTTGGGAAGACTTGCACAGGAGGTCCATCAACGGGCCGATTCCTTTCTAAAGGATTAATGATAGGCGCCTGTTAAGCTGCTGAACAAACCGAAACATTCCAAAGAATCTGGAATGTTATGGTGTTTTCAGATGAAAAAAACTTTTGCCAGGACCAGGTATTGAATAAGCAGAACCATCGCTGGATAGTGACTAACGCCAACAAGGTCCAGAGGGTCATGAAAACGAAGTTTCCATCAATGGTTATTGTCTTTGGTGTCGTCTCCAGCGAGAGGGATGTCTTGCCCCCATACATAATTGAGAAGGGGCTGAAGGCAAACACAGCTATATATCTAGACACCATGGAGAAGGTAGTGGTACCCTGGTGTAAGCAAATAGCTGGAGACGGGCCATGGGTGTTTCATCACGTCTCAGCGCCGGTCCACATGTCCAAGGAAACACAAGCCTGTTTGAAGGCTATTGTGTGGCTTTGTCCCTTCATACATTGGCCTCCAAGCAGCTCTGATTGCAACCCAATGGACTATTTGGCGTTGAGTTACATCAGGAATTTAACCAGCAGGACCTCCCACAAAAACAAGGTCTCTCTGGTCAACACCATTAAGGAGCAATGCCATGTCTCGGGCGCTAGTCCGGAAAGCCTGTGCTAGGTTCAAAAGCCGTTTAGAGTTGGATGTTACAAAAGATGGCGGCTACTTCGAATAAATAGTTAGTCAATAACCATTTCTTGCTTGACTTTTTATTTTTGAATAAATATTACAAAGCGAATCTGTTTATGTGGGTTTAAAGTCGCGGCAGATTTCATCTTTACACCCTGTATATGAATGATCATAAAAGTGAAGTGAATCCCTTAATTTTGGTATCATTTGCATGATGTGCATAAAGACTCGTCTTATTATAGTCATTTAGTTTAAAGATGTTTTCCGATTCCCAACACAGTTCATATCTTTTTTGAAAGTGAGAGTACAAATGGGTTTAACCTGCAGGTGGCAGTACAAATACTTGTCAGATGCTTTAAATTGTTATGCAAGTGATTTATGACTCTAGCCTTGCACCTTTGTTACATAGGTGTACCTCGCAGGACAAAATTTGTATTATGAGAAAAATCTATGTGTAAAAGAACATATATTTGAAGTTTTTTAGTTTAACATTCGATACACTTACTAGATATTAAATACTTATGATTTAATAAGATTTATTAATCCTTTTTGTCTTAAGGATATATGTATATGATATATCTATATATATATAGAGAGAGAGAGAGAGACAGAGGGAGAGAGAAAGAGAAGCGAGCGAGAAAAAAACGCATACTAAGTCAAGGAGACAACTTAGAGCAAAATAACAAAAAAATGTAGTAATAGTCAACAGGTTTATAACATGTAATAAATATAAAGAATTGTTGAAAATCATTTTGTAAAAGGATATAACACTTTTTTAGTATAAACAATGTATGGAGGATTATAGCATTAAATTGCTTGAGACGCCTTGGTTATTTTGTTGAAATCATTTTTTTTAAATAAAAGACTATTGAATGGTATCAATTTAAATAAGAAGTGATCAGTTGTTTGGTTGCTGCCCAGGCAAAAATTGAAGAGGCTCCGAGGACGATATAACAACTTGATGGGTCGGACGAGGTCAAAAAAGAAAATATGATATGAGTAAGGAAGCGTTGTCACAACAAAACAATAAACTAAAAATAATAATCTAATGTTTTGAATGCATTAAAACAATTCCAAATTGCAGTTTATGAATATTAGTAAGGGTTCAATTGCCTAAATTTTGTGTTACCATCAAGTCCTTTTAAAACTAAATTGGATACCCTTGTGCTTATGAATTGTCATCAGTGTTTTTATTTTGTATACAACTTTTTTCAGCTCTCGACACCCCTTTTCACAATACTAAACCTGATAGTTCCTGTAGATGATGAATCCATAAATTCAGAGCTGTTATTATAACAATGATACATTAACACACTATTGTTATTTTTCAATAAACAGAATAGATTAAATTATCTTTCTAATCTGTAGTGAAAGGATCCATTACTCAATAAAAACTCTCTTAAGACATCCCAAAGTCGAATAACTATTGGATATTCCATGGGTCCATGGAGGCTCCAAAGCTATGCCGGAAAGCTTAACGAACCGCAATTCAAGGTATACTATTGATTGTTGCCTTTGTTATCTATATAACTAAAAAACCAAATTTAATTGCAATTATTTTTTGCTGCTATTATTCGAATTGATTTAACAATGCAAAAGAATAATAATAAGAATTAATGACAAATATTAATGTTATCTTTTTCTGTTGTAATATTGATGAATAACTGTTATATAGAGAACTAAATATACACTGCAATATTTATTATTACATTACATTATGTACGATATCTTGAATAAATAAAGTTAAAAATACAAAAGTATATTTTACTCTTTGTATTGTTACATAGCAACAAAAGATCGATAAAAAGAATTATCTATGACATCTATAATCCCTTGTTCGAATACCTTTTAAATGACTTGTGAGCAGGTTATTGTCTGAGAAAAAACATCCTTTAAATCAAAGTTTATTATCTTTGACGGAAAAACCATTCATGAGTTTATTAGTGGTTATCTAAGACATTTAGTTATAAAAATGTTTACTTTATATGTCCAAGCTTTCATTAATTTAAACTAAAGGACAGCAAATTCATATATATATATTATATATATATATATATATATCATACTATATAATATATATATAAAGAGAGTTTTGGTGGTGCCATTATTTGTACATAGTTTTAAAAAAGGGGAGTGCGATAGCCATGTACGTTAAGGCGTGTCCAACGCTCAATGTTGGGTGTGCAGGTTCGAATACTCCCGAAAGGGGATGGTCATTTTTGGTCTACCTCATGATAAGATCCTAGGTTCGAGGTGACTAATTAATGCTTATTTAATTCCTGCGGATGCAATCTATCGAACCATATAGGCACAAAAAAGGATTACTTACCTTACGAACGTTACTAAATTTGATAAAAATAAATAATATAGGTAATAAATTATAATCACTCATGTCATGAGTAGGCTTGGTTTCCGTTCAGCGTTCATTTAATTTTTAGCTCAAGGTTCAGTGTTCGATTTTTCAAGTTTGTACGTGTAGCTAACAAATTAGGTGATGCTCAGATTGGGGGTGAGGGGTTGCCAGGATAAGAAGTGATAAGGGGTCCTCAGATTCCGACTATAACAATGATAAGTTATACAATACTTCAATGGCGAAAGATTGATACTCCAATAACCCGTTTGTTTCTAGCGAACCCAAAAAATTAAATTTTAACGGAATCCCTTACATTGGAGTTTGATATCGATTTTGTGGCTGGAAACCTAAAATACCAAAGGTATACCATTGCATTTAAGGTGTTCTAAATCTACAAAATAGAGATTTGAAACATTAGTATGATTAGCAGGGCTCGAGGAAATCTAAGATAAATGTAATTATGAGATTTATTATCTATGCGGACATTTTTCTCAAATATACAATATAGATAACAGTTACAAATATACAAGACAAATATTCTGAGGACTAAAAAAATATCCTAGTCCATATTAAAGTCAAATGGGCACATATTCTTGCTCTTCCGTTTCAATGATTTTCCTACCGTCGTAATTATGAAATCCAATTTTTACCGTCTGTATAGTCTCTTCCTACCAATATTAAAAATTGATGTTTATCTGCCACACTTTAGACCAATATACCTCCTATTATCTAAAAAGAGAGAATTATTATTTCTCATTTCTATGTAGTAGGGAATAATGTAAAATGGATCCCTTAATCCCATTTTAGTATAATTTTAAATAGTGAGAGGGCGTATGATCGATGTGGCACAGTGATTTTAGTCACCGGCCGGTTGAGTTTCCTATATATATATTATATATATATCATATTATATATATAATATGTATGTACATCAACTCCTAAAAGTGTTTTTTGCATCCACAAGGCAACATCATTCCTACATCTCACTCAACAAGCTTTCACATTTCTCATGATGAACTTACTTTAGTTAAGAGTGTTTATTTCTTCGAAAATAAACATATGCTTATTTATTTGCGGCGTGTATAATCAAGTTTATTTAGACTTTGTGCTAAATGTTTTTGACAAATTGACTGCAAATATGTATCTTTAGCATTTAAAAATTAAATAAGTACAAATATAGCCAATTGCAGTCGTAGATCCTTTCATTTCTTTTCAACACTTCAATTTCAATTTTTTATATATATATATATATATATACTAGCGAATTTAACCGGCGCTGCCGGGATTTTCAACTTGACAATAGTATGGATGGAAAAAAATCACACCATAATTTTAGTGATGTTCATCCGTGTGATTTTCAATTAAAATAAATTCTATAAAAAGTCGTCATAGGCCTTCATTGCCATTTTTTCCGTTTGTATTCCTTAAGGCTGGGTATTTTAAACATCATAAAAGAAGAAATACACACGAATAATTTCAGAGATGTCCTTTTTTTTTTTCCTTTTTATAATTTATTGCTACACATAATTTTACACATTTCTATACACGTATGAATATATTCAGTACGGGCAATAGTTGGCCGATTGGGTCTCCTACTGCAATCCGTCCTGAACGTAATGTAGGGATGGTGCATTCTTCAGCCAGCCTCCAATATCAGTACATACTTGTAAAGAAAATGGAAAGAGGGATATTGAATTTGCCCTGAAAAGCTGTTGATGATCAAAAAGCTGGGACCGCTCAGCCATGAATGTTGGGCATCCGTGCAGACGATGAAGTGGTTCTTCGTCCTGTTGTCCACACCCACGACACAGCGGGCTGATTTCAGGGTGCATTAGGTGGTAATGACGACGAAGAAGGGAATGTGGAATGTGGTCTGTGGAAAATTGCTCCAAAGAATTAAGCTTTTCTTGAAATAATCCAGGAGACGTTCCATCTATTCAGCTGAACTCTTGGCATCATTTCACGGCTTTGGCGGCAATATTCCAGCTTGACCATAGTGTCTGCCATTGTCTACGTACTACGCAGACACCTCCTCCCTAAGAAAGGTCAAAGGGGTACCAACAACCTGTGAAGGCTGTTGTTTTAAAGTTCCAGACTTAGCCAGCATATCTGCCACTTCATTCCCTGTGACGTCACTATGGCCTTTAACCCAGCAAAGAGAGAGAGGGACTTCAACGGCAAGCGACCCAATATAAGTTGGTGTCTCTTACCAGTGAACTCCGCGTTTCTACGATCGCAAGGCTCCGATAGCTGCTTTGGAGTCCGACCAAATGCAAAATCCACCGTTAATGCTCCTTATTTAGTTTCTTCCTCAAAAAGACCATATTAAAAAATATATATTTAAATGACATAATGGATTGAAATGATTTTTTTAAGTTAACAATGCATTTTCATGCGGCTCATATATCATTTTATCTGAATATCAATCAACGTTTATTATTATTATTTAAACGCAGCAAGGAAGAAGATGTCATCGCATGTGACATTTCATATTAAAACATTCCTTCAACAGTTGTCATTGGATCTTCATTGCCATTTTTTCCGTTTTGTATTCTATACGGTGGGTATTTAAACATCGCACAAAGAAGAAATCACACTAATATTTCAGTTAAATCATCGCATGTGACTTTTCATATTAAAATCAGTTCCTTAACAAAGTTGACATTGGTGTATTTATTGCCATTTTTTCGTTTTTTATACCTTACGGCTGAGTATTTAATTATCGTAAAACTAAAAAATGACATAAATAATTCAGTGATGTCATCGCATGTGACTTTTCATTTTTAAAATCAGTTTCTTAAAAAGTTATCATTGGGTTTCATTGCCATTTTCCGTTTGTATTCTTAGGTTGGGTATTTCAACATCGTAAAAAGAAGACATCACACGAATAATTTCAGTGATTTCATCGCATGTGACTTTTCATATTAAAATCAGTTTACAAAAAAGTTCCTTCAACAGTGGTATGGGTCTTCATTGCATTTTTTCCGTTTGGTATTCCTACGGTGGGTATTTAAATATCACACAAAGAAGGAATCACACGAATAATTTCAGTGAAATCATCGCATGTGACTTTCATATTCAAACCGTCCTTAAAAAGTTGTCATAGCTCTTCATTGCCATTTTTGCCGTTTCGTAGTCATTATAGGCTGGGTATTTAAACATCGTAAAAAGAAGATGAATAATTTTAGTGATGGTCATCACATGTGATTATTCATATTCAAATCATTTCCTTAAAAGGTTGTCCCTTGGGTCTTCATTGCCATTTTTTCCGTTTTTTTGTTACTTAAGGCTGGGAATTTAAACATTGTAAAAAGAATTTATTTTTAAGTCGTTTCATAGAGTGCCTATGTTATTTTCTTATGAAAGTAGTTCCTTAAAAAGTCGTCATTGCATCGTCATTGCCATTTTTTCCGTTTTTTTTCCTTAAGGCTGGGTATTGACATCCCTCTCCATCTCTAGGCATTATTGAAATTGATTAGCACGATGTTGCAATATAAAAAGTGTTGTTATTTTCCACAAAAATTAAATTTGGGGGGACATCAGGGACAGAAAGAAAAAGATTTTAAGTAATCATGTAGAAAACGAATTTTCCGGAAAACACTCATAAAACAAAAACACGTCTTAGTGCCTCAGTCTTATCCACAGAAATTGGGCAAAATCTTACTTGTAAATTTTAAAAATCGGCAAAAAAACGTTTTGGCGAATAAAATAAGCATGTCGATGACGAATTTTCCGGGAGTTGACAACCCACTAAAACACTCCCTGAGCTCTCAAAACTATTCATGAAAATTTCGTCAAGATCTAATGAACCGTTCGGGAGATACAGGGAAACGAACGAACGAACGAACAAACGAACGCAAACGAACGAACGAACGAACGAACGGATTCTTTTTTTAATCTTAGATATATATTATATATATAATATATATATATATATATATATATATATATCGATAATATATATATATATATAGATATATATATATATATATATATATATTAGGGCTGTTCTTATTTTTCAAATGTTTTGAAATGTTAACAACATTGTGGATTTTCTGTTTATTGGTGATAAAATATGACGACATAAAAAGTTTGAACAAAATCGCAGTCAACATTACGGGGTTGTGCAACGAGGTCAAAGTTTTACAAATATAGTTTTCCGCAAATTTCTTGAAAATGTGGGTGTTACAGACTTCACAATAATTATTAATTTAAAGGAATCTAATTTACTACCAGGCGTATTTTGGATGTTTTTACAAAAACAAGAGAAAGAAAAAAGAGAAGTGAAGAACAATACTCTCTCGCTTCTCTTGTTTTCCTTTCTCTTTCTATCCAGGTAACAGTGGTTACCAAGTGGTAATTGTATATTCTCATATCAAAAGATCATTTTTTGTGGGAGAGTACGTGCAAAAATGTATTTGCTTATTTCTCTTAAAGTATAGCGATTTTTAGAACACCAATATATCAAATGAAAGCTTGGTTCACCAGCTTTAATTTTGGTATACTAAATCATGTCAATTAATAAGTAGAGAGTTATATGTACATTAAAAAAGCCTATATCGCGTACAAAATGACATATAATGGATTGTATGCGTCAGAGACAAAGTAAAATTTTGAGAGGATACCTTGACGCAAATCTAAGAAACTTATTATTTTATTTTTTCATAATCGATTTCTTATAGGTCAATACAGGCTCTGAATCATATGATGTAAACTCAGATTGTACTGAATATGAATTGATAGAATGCAACCAAGGTCATTTTTGGATTTATCATCTAAAGTTTTACTAAACTAAAAATACTATTTTACTCTGAAGCGAACAAGTCATCTTCTACAGGCGAGTGAAGTTAATTGATACAAAAAGCTATGAAATATGCTAACAATACACACTCCATTTCTTTTTGTTTTTACTGAAAACTTTGTTTTATTAAAAAACATCCAACATACGTCTGGTAGTAAATAGATTTCCTTAAATTAATATTATTATTGAAGTCTGTAACGTCCACCATTTTCAAGAAATTTGCGGAAAACTATATTTTTACTAAATTTTTAAAACTTTGACCTCGTTGCGCGACCCGTAATGTTGACCGATTTTGTTCAAACTTTGTATGTCGTCATCTTTTTTTCACCAAGAAACCGAAAATTCACAATGTGCTACACATTTCTAACATTTGAAAAATAAGAACCGCCCTATAT